>JBCAUA010093985.1:0-24076 GCA_038406235.1 Peronia verruculata
CCCCGCTCGTCGGACCTACATGTTAGCGTTAGGGTGGACTTGCGCTGGTCGAGGGTCCCAGCAGGTTGAGCCAGAGGTGTTGTTCTAGGTCTCTACGACAGCCGAGAAGGTAAAGAAAAATGAACAGTGCGTCGAGAGGGTCCACCTATCATCTACCATAACACAAACATGGTAAAGAAGGACAACATCATTTTTATTTATTTATTTATTTATTTTTTTTTTTTTGCTGGTTACGTGAAACATAAGTCAGAAAAAGATTCAGAAAAATTCACCATGTTATGATTTTTTGATAATTTTTTCATTTTTTTTTTTTTTTTTGCATTATGTGTTTCAAATTACAACAGAGAATGTGATTTTTTCCTTCTTTGCAATGCTTATCCTGTATCTCTGGTACTTGTCAAAAGGAAGTAACCTAGCTGCCTGGAAAAAATGGCTCATTTTTCCAATGTCCTCAGGACAGTCCAGTATACTTGGACATTTCCGTAAGATTACATCATTTGTACTTCTTGTTACGTCACTTTAGTGCTGTAGTAACTACCTGGGCCTGACACGAAGTTGACAAAGACATCTACTCACGTTCTAAAGTCACGCATGCTTGGCACTATCATACATATTAATGTGAGTACCGTTTCTCTCATCTTTCTCGGTCATCTGGCAGAGATCCCAGTAATGCCAGACCAGGGCTTTAGGTTTCTCCTTTGTCACCTGTCACGATGACCTCCATAATGTCTCGGCCAGTGTCTCTAAACAAACGGGGTTGTTTTTTTTTTTTCCGGCTTTATCATCTTTATATCCTGCCTGTGTATAGGATGAAAGACTAATACCTGCCTTTTCCTGGAAGGAAAACCCTTTCTGATGAAAGAAAAAAAACATATCTGTCAGCAGCTGATACATAGTTTGATATTTTATTTGTGAAGGACAGTCAGCTCCTCATTCTGTATCGGGATACTGAAATCAAGCCAGTCGCCACATGTAGTTGAAAGTAATAATAATAATAATCTTGACAAATTGGCAGATATTTGACCATCACAATCAAGTTATAGATTTCTGTGTTATTTGTTTTTCTTGAATTGTTTTGCCAGTTGCCGGTCTGACAGTTCTATTGTATTTTTATAAAATAATAATAATCATAAGAAACAAAGTTGCTGGCTTACGGTTGATATCCTAATAGATTTGTTGTGACCAGACAAATGGCTGGAAATTTCCGTCTAATTTTAGTAGTGGGGAGGGGGGATGTAACATTCTAAACTGTTCACTACCATTGACACGGAAAAACACGTAAAAAATGCACGGTACCAGCGACAGTTGTTCTCAGATTTCGTGGTGCGGCGGTATAGCAAACATCAGTGAATGTTCCGTTTTTAGCTGGGGTACAACCGTCCGCCGGGGATTTCCAGGTTTTTGCTTAGTTGAATATGAACTGTTATGTAGCTATTTGTGCATACCTCGGTTTCCATGGAACGTGGAAATACAGGCTAAATACGGGGCTTAAAAACAACCAAAAACCACCTGTGACTCCCAAGCCTAGAAACGTTGACATACTGTTTGTGGAGGCCGAGGTTTTTAGTGGATAAGTCAGAGGTACGGAATGGTGACTTAATGGGGGAAGCAGTTTACGGGGCATTGGAGAGATCAGAGCGGGTCTGGAGATTGGCTGGGATATGGAATGTGTCATAGCCCAGTCTGTTTTATACTGTCAACGTTAATGTTTGTCCATCCCAACACTGAGGCATTCCTTTCACTGGTGGTTTTAGTACATAAACCTTAATTCTTCCCCTGCCCTTTTCCGCTCATCTGATTTCGGCCGGCCATTCTTTTCTTCCGCACCGCTGGCTTTCAATACATTTAGCCTTTCGGGCCGTGTCAATGGGCAAATAACCTATTGCGCATATACATAGACAAGTCTCAGAGCCCAAACGCGCCATCCTTGCCGAGACCTCTTCGAGAAGTTCGACCACTTGCGCTCGCAGTTTGGCAGCCCTGTCCTTGCGGCCAACGAAGTCAAAACGTGCAGGGCTGTGTGCGCGTCCACCTGCGTGACCATCAGGGCGAAAGTGACCTATCTGGCGGTACCGACTGACTAACTGGCCGGGCCCGACTGGAGCAGCGGTAATATGCCATAACTGTTGGTCCCCTGTCGTTACAGATCAACGTTTTGTTTCCCTAATCTCCTTGGCCTCAATTTCCATCGTTCGCGTCTTTGTCCGTTCTCGTTAAGGGCCTAATCCCCGCCCGACACCATTGTGCTGCCCGCTGACACATATAATGCCCGAGTAAATAAGCACAGAAACTGTTGGTGGTCACTGTTGGTAGTGGTCATATTTGCTTTACTTGGGCATCTTGCCTGCCCCAGGCTGAGGAAAAAACTGTTTGTGTGAAACACAACATCAACAATGTATCTTTCTTTCTCCCTCTTTGTCACTGTATCTTTGCTCTCTCTCTCTCTCTCTCCGTGTGTCAATTTCCGCTCTTTCTGTTTCCCTCCCTCTCTTTCTATCGCTCATTCTCTCTATCTCATGTTTTTCCTCTGTCACTCCAGCTGGTTCTGATTTGCCCATTGAAGATGACCACTCTAGCAAGATTTCTCAATTTCCTAACCATAATGCTAAATTCTGCGCAAACATACTCAGCAAACACATGCTTGACCAGGGGTAAGATAGAGAGGTGTAGAACCCAGGGTATTGACTGCCATGTCAGTTAGAAAGAGGATAATGTTTTAGAGCAGTATGTAGTCAGTACAGGATTTCCTGTCAGCATCGATAGTTTGCTTCACTTTGTGGTGTGTTGAGCCCAATATCTCAAATTATGAATCTAGAACTACAATATCTTCTGCCCCCGCCTAGGCCGGGGATATATTAGTAGGTCCCCGGCTCCTACCTGCAGGCGGTGAGAGCCCGCCTTCGACGGTATGTCTCCATGGAATGCCATACTCGACGTTCCAGGGATGACATCTCCTCTCTCTCCTTGCTTCTGTCTTCTGCCGTATTCTCTTTTCTTTCTTCTTCTTGACGTGTAAACGTATCTTGCCATGTTTGACACAATATATATATAGCAGTGATCGATCGTGCTAATGTGTCGTTAAAATCTCAACACAGACAAGTAACAAATAAGCAAGATTATCTTCTGATAATAGTATTTATACATCTTGATATACCGCCGAGACAACCACCCGCAGGGGGTCGAAAGGCGAAGAGAAAACGTAACAAAAATATCTTGATATACGTACGTTTCACTGAAATAGGACTGACTGTTGGCTCAGAAGAAAGTTAGCGCCTACGAAATTTCCCATTGTGGGACTTGGATTCACATAATGGTAGATCTAAAATTTCTATGTTATTGTCGTAAGGACCGTATTGTGCTATTGTGTGTTAGAATGGAATTCGCTCTAAATTTCCCCTCCGGAGATTGGACATGGCCACGTGTTCGCTAAGATGGGATTGTAGACTGTCTTTTGTGTCTGTCTTCTTCTCTCTATCCCTCCCCTTGTGTATCTTTTCCTCTGTGTCTCTCTCCCCTTCGCTCGGTCTCTCTTAATCTCTCTTTCAATAGAAGGGTTTCAGAGCAAAACGAGACAAACGCCATTTTTTTTTTTTTTTAATATTGAATTATACCCCTCAATACTAGGAATGATGATAGTTCTATATGGTAAAAACTTTCCTTTTCACCAAACGCGACTTATCCTCCCCGAAATTCTTCAGAAAATTCTAGTTCTTATTGATAAATTGCTAACTACTGGAGAACAAGATGTCATTTCTCTCTAAACGGCCATTTTGGATATGTCTCATTTTGCCCCTTCACATACCTCTCTCTCTCTCTCTTTCTCTCTCTCTCTCTCCCCTCTTTCTCTATCTCGTTCTCTCTATGTCTCTCTTTTTCCATCTGTCTCTCTTTTTTCGTACCTCTTTCTCTCCCTTTCCTATCTGTTTTCTGTCTATTTTTTAGTCGACAAACTCATTATCGTTTTTCTGTAGAAGAAAAAAAATAAAAAATTCGCAAACATGTCCCACACAGGAAGGCTCCAAAATGATCTCTTTGTACCAGCAATTTACATCGTTTCATCTGTTTGTTGTGATTTGTACGTCTCTTTGTCTCTTAGAAATTGTTTTGTCCGTTTCAATTTGTGGTCAGGAAATCCTTCATCTGTGTTATCTCCCCTTGTTTGTTCTCCCGACAACATCAAGGATAGATGGGTCCGCGATATCAAAGTTGTGGTCATACAATATTATCGATTGGCTTGTTCTGTCCGTCCAGCAGGGGAAATAACTCGATCACGGTTTACAAGCGTAGGAGAGGAAAAGATAGATCGGTAACATCCTGGAACGAGGCAAGAGACCATTTTGCAGAGACCTGGGATCGTGGTAGTCCACAGTGGTAACGGATGGTAGAAACTGGTGTACAGCCTGCTCGTCAGGAGAGGTACTGGTGACTTTAGACGCAGAAAAGGGCTAAGAAGAAGAAGAAGAAGAAGAAGACGAAGAAGAAGAAGAAGAAGAAGAAGAGAAACAAAAACAAAACAAACAAAACAAACAAACAAACAAGAGACGAAGAAGAGAAAAAAAAAATTCCAAGAGTGGACAGGTAGACAGAAAAATTAATGAAATTAACTATAAACATGCGGAAGAAGCAGCTAACGGGAACATCACAACATCTATCTGAGGACATTTAATTTTCTTGTCCATTTTATCTTTTATTTGGGTATCATCTCTTTCGAGATCGACATGAAATGGATTAGTTCAAAATATGTGTAGCGTTTTAATCCTAGAAGTATGGTTAGTTGGGCCATTTTTTTGGTTTGAAATTTTGGAGTGTTTAGCCATTCTGCTTTCACAACAGCGCTCCCGCCTGCTCTTCTTCCAATGTTTGATTGCTTACGATTCTTTAGTCTGCGAACGTACACTTGGGACCTATTGAGTTACTGGAAAAAGGCACCTTCTAATCCATTCCCATGCCCCGATAATAAAAAATTACAAGTAGGCCTTCTTTCATCGTGAGACAAATGCAAACGCCCTAGGCCACAGCGCCACTCTGTGAAATAGCTCTCCACTTCTCCCAGTTCTTAACGTTCCCGCTGTAATATCTGAATTGTAGCCCTGACCTATCTCTGTTGTCTTCCAACTATATTCCAATTATACTTTGTTTACCTTCCAAATATTCACATTTACTTTGTGGAATGTTTGATGTATGTATTAAAAAGAAAAAATTCAGACTTAACTATATACTATTGAGATGAAAATGACAAGCTGCCTTTCCTCTGCAGCTCAAAGTGGACATAGTCTTGATACACGAATGGAGGAAGATATCAACAGACTCTCAGGTAACGCTAGGTCTAGTCCTTTATGTGAGAATGTAACTATGAAGCTAAGACAATAAAGGCAGAGCCCGGCGGTAGCCAGGGGTATATAAGTAGGTTCTTAACTTCCACCTGCAGGCAGTGAAATCCCGCCATCACGGGGATGTTTCCCATCGAATGCCACCCTGGACATTCCAGGGGTGACTTCTCTTCTCTCTCTCCTGACTTCTGTCTCTCTCTTTCCTCTCTTCTGCTTCACGTGTAAACGTATCTTACCATGTTTGACACAATATAGCCTTGATCGTGCTGATGCGCCGTTAAGTCCCAGCATAAACAAACAAACAAACAATTAAGGTAGAACAAACTACAGCTAGCACAAATGTATCTCGGCCAGCTAAAATGAGCTTAATATCGATTTTCCACTAAGTTCAGTCATTAACCTAACTTTCCGTACATTTTCATGTGGTAAAAGCGTTTTGAGCCAGCTTGATCGTAACCAGAGAAATTACACATTGTAAAACAGGCGAAGATGCATCAACACAGGCTAGAATCAGGAGAGAAGTGTCCAGATGTATTCATCATTCATCTTCTTTCCATTGCTTTTTCCCTTTACTCATAAAATATGAAAAAAAAAAAACTGACATAAAGTCATATTGAATATTCACCTCACGAAATTCCTGATATAATCTGTCCCTAAGAGCAATATTTACTTCTCCTCATTTAGAGATGAATGTCCATTTAATCTCTGCAAAATAAAAACAGTGATGTCAGACCTTTTTTGATCACAACAATGACTAGGTAAAAAAGAAAAAGGATAACTATTATTAAATACTATATTATTAAATTACATGTGCATTGAGTGAGCAAATTTTCATCCCCCACATCCCCTTTTTTCTTTTTTTTATTTTTAGTCTTTCTTTCTTTCTTTCTTTTTTCTCTTTACATTTACCTGTTATATTTCTCAAGAGTCGATCTTGATAAATTATCTTCATTCAAATTAAGAATTATAACTGATTTTAGCAAGTGTCTCCTATGACATAACATGTGCACGAGTGGTACCTATGATATCATAGAACGCACTACTGCAGCATAATTAATATTTATGAAAAAATGAATAACACAGAATTGCCACCAAAAAAAAAATAATAATAATAATAAAGAAATTTAATGCAAAGTGTTGAAGCATTGTTGAAGTTGGAAAACTGAAGTTGTTTTTTTTTTTATTGTTTGTTTTGCTTGTTTGTTTATTTGTTTGTTTGTTTGTCTGTTTAGATGTGGGAGTGTTTATTTGGAAACAGAGAGTAAAAAGCAGTGTTCTATACAGAGGCGCGTGAAGACAAGTTACAAAGGGGTATACTGGATTTTGCAAAGGTGAGTTTATATATATATATATCACACAAAGATATCACAACTGGTTAACAATATAAACACGAGACACACTGGTGCTAGAATGAGACTGTATTCTCAGTCACAATAATTCATAAATGAAGTGTGTACATGGGTGCGGTGCACCACAGCACTGCCAATGCTACATGTCCTCCATATTGATATCATAGTGAACATGACAGTGTACATGGACGCATAATATCTAAATACTTTATGTTATGTACATCCCAGGAGAAAAGAGCCCGTAAATGAGTGAAAGGCATAGCATAACGTAAAAGGAAGCGGCTAAAATCCCCGAACGGGGAAATTAGGGTTTGGGACTATAATCCCTGATCGCCCCGGACTGACACTACAGTATACCAAATAATAAAGCAGCTTAACCTGCTGGGACCCCAAACCAGCGCAAGCCCACCCTAACGCTAACATGTAGGTCCGACGAGCGGGTGACGCTCCTCCCTAACGCTAACATATATGAGACCCTCTACCAGCACAAGACCACCCTAACGCTAACATTTATCCTCTAGGGACCGTAGTGCCGGTTCTGATTTTCGCGCATGCGCAAAAACAAATTCGGGGATTTTAGCCCTCAGGTCTATATCCCCGATCGGAGATTTTAGACACTTCCAACGAAAAAATGGTACAGTTTGCAGCACTGCGGCCGTCTTTTCCTTTTCTTCTAGACTTATCTTTCCTGAGGTCGACGCGAAAAAGCTCTTCGTCAGTCTTTATTATCCCTTTCACGCAGTTAATCTGTTGGTGTTAACACTTACTTGCCCTGTCTCTAAAATCACCAAGCCAAATTCCACTTTGCCTGCTGTTCGCAGTGATACTATAAAGCCTAAATGTTGCCTACAATGATCATGGTTATCACAAGTAAGTAGTGTGTCCACTGGTGGGACTGCGGTGCGGCTACAACTGAACTTATTTATAATACTGTGACAGAAAGTTGTGTCCTTTGTACGTTAGTTTATATCGTCATCTTCAACACTTGAAAGAGATAATAAAATTTGTTATTGTGGTTGTTTTCTTATGCCTTAAATCATTTTGCAATTTCATGAAAGACAAAAAAATAGATAAAACCCGCATGTGAGAGGGAGAAAGGAAAATATCAATTTGAAAATTGTTGAATGTGATGATGTAAAGAACTAACAAAGGGTCACGATCTTCTGTCGCACTCTTTTACATCTGAATCTTGTGACACCACACTTATGTACATAAATGGCTAATAGAGAGCAAATGAAACTTCAGGCAAACTATAGAAATTGAAAGCAATGACACACAGAGCGCTCGGATAATGAGAGGAACTGCTAGTCTATAAGTGCACATTTTAAAAAGGCGCCGTCTATTTGGGCCAGCTGGCCCAGCTAGACTCTAGAGTCTATTTGGGCCTATTGATGCGACTCTTTTTCTCTGTCCGTGCGTGAGAAAGTTATTGTATCCAGTTAGTTATGTAACTTGTCGGGAAGGGAGGCAACCAAACCCCTTTCCTCCCCCCCCCCCCCCCACCGCGAACAGACGCTCCCATGTGCAAGCCAACACAAAAAAAACTTTACTTTGTGGTGCAACTTTTTTATTTGCCTATGCTTCCTCATTGCAATAATATGCCCAGATAGACACTGTGTTTTAAAAATTACACAAAACAAAAATCGCGGTGTTTATTGTTCTATTGTGCTAGTGGAGTGATGTTCTTTGTTTGAAAAGTGATGGTGTAGATCTTGGCAGAACATCTGTACTGATGGACTCAGTCTTGAAACAATTAGGTACATATGTTACGTTCTTTATACGTCTTTCAACCTCATGGTGGAGGTTATCTCTATCGAACACCTGAGCTCATCAAAAAATGTGACCAATTTATTTTTAACAAATGTAATGCATAATAACAATCAAATAAATGACGTTAAACAAAATGTTTCGTTTTTGTAAATTAAGTGAATTTTTTTTTTTTTTTTACAAAACTAACAATTTCAAAAGATTTTTCAGACAAGAGGATAAAGTTTAAAAAAAAAAAAAATCATTCACAGAAAGGTGATTTTATTTTAGGACAGTATTCCGCTATCTGACTTCAGCATCAGGCTCTAGCTATCACCAAAAACTACTGCAACATGCCCAGAATGGTCGAGATAACTTCCCCGTAGGAAGTTGAAAAGCGAAACTTATTATACATGCCCAGAGGCAATCCTGGTGTGAGGTGAAGATTGTATATTATCTTGTGTCCAAGAACGGTCTGTGTGTAAAACAAAGAGTGCAGTGTTAGCCCAGGCTTGCTTATGAACTGATCCTCCTAATAATTTGCTGCAGTGGACATACAACACCTGTGAACAGAAGTCACAAGTTTACATTTGACTGAGAAGAAAAAATACACCACTGTACATATTATACAATATTTATATACGAACATCAACTGTGGGCTGAGAATGACAAAACCAGTACGTAATAAATATAATCTTAATGATATACATATGGACGATGAAAATTATGAAAATATTTATAAACAGACAACTCCAATGAAAAAAAAAAAGACCAACTAAGGTCCTTTCAGAACTTCTGGAGGATTCATCGGTTTCTTACACTAGTTTTTGGCTCGTGTAGAATTTTGTGGACATCTGGCTGAGACAATGTCAACATCAGTGTTATCTCTATTAGACTATTTGATGAATCAGAACATAAAATAGAAAAGCGTGTTTTCCTTTTCTGGCTGGACGAAACCTAGTTTGTAAAACAGAGGATAAGACTAGATACTTCAGTGCTAATATTTCAGGGAAAAAAAGAAGAAGAAAAGTTTTGATTCTTTCGCTTTTGCCATTAGAAAGTCGTTCCTGATGCCGGCAGTTGTTGCCAGAAAGGCAAACTCATCATCGACTCATTATAAAAGATAACCTTCACCTGATAGCTCTTGTCTGTACGTTTCCGGCATCCCACTAAGACTGCTCAGTTTTAATCTGACTATGCCAGCTTTTTTAAAGGTCTCGTTTCTGATTACGTAAACGTATAAATGAAGAAACTGCATGGTTTTATGATTAGTCATTCTAGGCTCTGACTGGATCAACATTCTATTTATCATGTTTTATGACATTTCTATCCTAGATGTCAGAAAGAAATTCGAACTGGATAACTCTACTTGGGAACTCCAAGAAGACATTAAAAAACAGAAACAAAAAGTTTGTTTTGTAATTCCTTTCGGGCCAGTGTAATCAAAGATCTTGCAAGCACATTACACTAGCTGGTCGCTTTCTGAAAATCTTCGGAAACGAGTCAGCCTATGATACTTCATCTTTTGCCCGCATTTCAATAGTCACTGTCTTTGCCCAGCAGATCGTCAGTTAAGTCTGTTTTGCACTTCAGCCTGTTTCTCATAACAACCATATGCCAGTCTGAAACAAACAAGTTCTGGAGCTTTCTAAACAAAACATTCTTGTATCGACATTGAAATTTAAAAGAATGAGGAATTATTATATTCTTATTTATTCAGGTACCTTTCAATAGCAAATAAAAATAATAAGATTCACGATTTGCACGAAAATAATAGGATATAATATGTAATATATAATTACGCTGTACACACACACACATACAAAAATCACATTACTGTTTTTAGTTAAGATGCTCAGACATAAATACAATATAATATAATAGTTATCTTCACTTTACTCCATTTGTTCCACTGACGGTATGATAACAAACTATTTACTGTACATCTCGCCATATTGTGTTACATTGAAACTTTAACGCTTCTTGAACAACCAGAGGGGCGATTAAAAGTCAATTTCCGAGAATTATCAACACTTCCTCCTCATTCCAGACTCCCTACAGTCAGTCAAAGCTGTTGAAAATCTTGAGGCCAAGTCTGTGAGCAACATCTACCCTAACAAAATGTGACAGATGCAAAGCCATAATCAGTTCCGTGTACTGTGAGCCGACTGTTGTTAACCAGATCCACCTAATACACAGATTATTGTGGAATAAATTCATCGTATTTGCCACAATGGTTTATTTTGTTGATAGTCTAAGGCTGTCACTTTATCCGTTCGTGTGACCAAGATGTGGTGTTCATCATTTCCGGATCTGTGGTTATCATCAACTGTAGATCTGATTTATTCAGCAATATCAACACTTTGTCACATTCCCTTGGCAGGTGTAGTAGAAGTTGAGCATGAGGGATTGATTTTCTTTGTTCTTTGTCGACAAGTGTATAATACAAGAAAACTTTAGTAGATTATCTTCTCTGTTGTCCTCAGATTTCTGTACCTTGTCCTCAGAAGCGCAATGACCATAGCATGAAAGGCATAATGCCACTGCTCGAGTACGAACTGCACAAGGAAACCTCGTTTATACATTCATTGAATTTCTTGAAACACAAGTTGGATTAATTATTACATTTTCAAAAAAGAAACTTTGTAGCACGGCAAAATGAGTTTATTGTCAACCCAAAGCAAGATTATTTCTTTACAGGTAACTGTAAATACATTGCCTTCCAGCCCCACGGACAAGGTGGCCTTCTGTCATCTTACCAGTTGTGGGATAAAAATGATATAGTCCTTGAATCTTCAGGGCCGAAGTTTCAAAATTTCTTCAAATAAACTCACATCATTACTTGATTTCAGACATGGTTCAGCCTTCTCGTGTCCGCATTGTACACTGAAAAACATATGGATCATCCATTCCCATTTGGGCAGTCCAGGTTAGCTTGTAAGTTCACCTATTTCAGGATCGATTTCTACGGGGACTGCGCTGAGAAAAAAAGCTCTGAAGCTTTACAGCATCATCGCCGTCTTTTATTTTTATCATTAGCATTACTGTTATTATTCATCCATTATTTTTAAGTTCATGAACCACCCAATTTTCAGATTTGTCTTGTGTGTAACTTCCTTTGAGAATTTGAGTTGATATAATTTTTGTCCATATCCTCCCCAGTCATGTCAAGACCAGTAGCCTACAAGTTGCCGTCACTAAGCGTTGAGTCGTCCGTCGATTGCCGTTGTCGAAGACAACACTTGCCGTTACTACTGGCTGGCAGGGGCACGTGCTCTTGCAGTGAGTACCACTGGGCCACAG
Source organism: Peronia verruculata (assembly GCA_038406235.1). NCBI lineage: Eukaryota > Metazoa > Mollusca > Gastropoda > Systellommatophora > Onchidiidae > Peronia > Peronia verruculata. The sequence goes on from JBCAUA010093985.1 coordinate 11,729, forward strand.
GTTTCCGGGGACTCTCCAGCATCTCGTACCAGTGTTCACGGCCCTGACCGCTCATCTTGGGCCCCATGGTCACACAGCCCATCAGTTCATCACTGCCAATTCTGGAGGGAAATAACAATGCAGTATACATCACAATCGATGGAACTTAATCTAATCAAAGAGAAGTAAAGACTAATAATATGAGAGTTAGTATGTGTTGATTCTGCTTTTTCTTACAATGTATGATCAAGAAACTTTTGTCTAAATTCCTCCCCAAAATGCTACAAATATTCACTTCGAGATACTCTTTCAGTTTTCATCAATATAAAGTGATCCATACAATACTTCTTTACGGCACACAGCTTCCCCCTCAACAACTGAGTACATCGTGATATTGATTATAATGTCGACCTCTCATTTGTGCTAGATTTTCCTGAGAAGAACGCTGATATCAAATATTCGGAAGGTAGTCATACAGGGACGCCTGAAAATCTCAAAAAAAAAAAAAAAATTCAAGTTTAACATTTTGTACACCATATCTTCCTAGATCCTCTAATTTTTCTATCTTCCTTCTTGCTCTTAGAGGCCTCAAACCATCAAGACCGTTTTCATATACGTAAATTCTAACATTTAGAACCATCAGCGTGAAAATGAGTAAAGAAAGTCGTGAGCATCATGCATGCCTGTTGATACGCATTCCCTTTTTACAGTTTTTCGATCTACACCCTTTTATGACACATTTTATATACTGCTCTAAATCGCCTGCATTCTACCTCGATAAGCGCAATTTTAGCCCTGTGGTGACGATAAATCTCAAACCATAAGCAAAAATGAAACTTTAAAATCTTCCAACTTAACCATCATACTCCGGCCATTGTACTCGAGCTGAGTATTATTATTATTGCCCCTATATTGCCCTCACCACTATCATTTGTGTAGAACTCACCTGTCATAGTCGACCAACTTGACGACGAGGTACACATCTTCCACACTCTCCTGCGGCACGTCAAACACCAGAGCCTCGTTGAACACAGGGTTGAGTGTGTTTCTCTGTACCGAGGTTTTTCTTTTCTTGATTCTTCTGCCTTGGCACATCAGGCAGACTTTTACATAGGGATCTGAAATATATGAGGCAACAAGAACTAAGTTGTGGGAAAACAGAATTTTGCTATGATTTAAAAAAAAATAATAAAAATTGGTCTCCTTACAATTACAAAAAAGAAAAAAGAAAAGAAAACCGTAAATAAATGTCATTGTTGAGCTTTTTGTTAATTAATCAGCCAGAACAGTTTTTTTTTTCCCCCTCTGCAAATGTCAAGATCACTACAACAAAAGGATCTAATCTGAAAGGGATACAACCCAGATCATTGAGAATTGGACTTTAGGGTATCTCACTGTTATTGCCTTTAAGAGTACTTTTCTCCGGTTGTGTCCCTTATCAGGTGTCCAAAAGATTCCGAAATGGATTTTTCCATTGTGCAGTGCAGACAAATGTTACTCTTGAAAACTTAGTGAGGGTATACGTATTAAAAAAAAGAAAGAAAGGAAGGAAGATAAACAAAATAGAGAATGAGAGAAAGAGAAGGGAGGGCAGGAATAGTAAAGAGAGAGCGAGCGAGCGAGCGAGCGAGCGAGCGAGAGAGAGAGAGAGAGAGAGATAGAGAGAGGGAGAGAGAGAGAGAGAGCAAGTCTGTGGAGCAAGGGGGTCGTTGTTATTGTTCCATTTATTATGTAAGAACTAGGAAGGTTATAGAAATGTGTTTGTACCATTAGCAATACCCATGTCAAGTTGCAGTGGGTTTTCCTGGGTCTGTCTTTGCTTATGCTATACTTGATATTTAAAAGTCTGCGTGCATGAATGTAACTGTGCGATACTAACCGTATACTGTGTCTTATCAATTGTGAATGGAATTTCCCTTTGACGAGAGATACGGTTTAATTATCTTATCTTGTTTTATCAAACCTATCTTATTTTAACAAATTTTACCTAATCTCGCCTCATAATATAATCTCATCTGATCTCAGCTGAGTTCAGCCTATCTGATCCTATCTACCTTACTTTATCTTATCTTAGCTTAAATCAATAGTCCACTGACTGAGGGATCGTCACTGGATGTGCAACTTAACAAAGTTAAAAAAGAAAATGAAAATTGTTTTTCAAATGGTTAACAAAGTGTAAATGACGGAGCCGGAATAAAAAGAAAAGGATTCAACATCAACATCATTTTAGAGATTTGTTTGTGAAAATCTCAGTAATCTAAAGCAATGCGTGTTAAGTGAATTAGATATTGTTCAGTGACAGAGGGTAATTAAGCTCATTTACGATGACAGTAAACAAAAATTAAAAAATAAACATTTTGTAGAAATCAATAAATAGCTAAAACATTCATAACAACGGTTACGAGCCGAATTTGATGAAATAAATTAACGATAGCATTAAAAACAAGGGAAAGAAAAGCTAATTGGTCTAGGCATTGGAACATTTGTTAATCAGAGAAAAACTGGGTTTTAAAAACATGATACTGAAGGTACACAAAAAAGAATAATTATAACATACTTGTGGATGACATAACAAAGAACAAAGGAGAGAGAGAACGAGACAGACAGACGAGAGAGCTGGGGAAGATTAAACAGAGAAAGAGAGAGAGAGAGATTGAGGGAAAGAGAGATAGAGAGAGAAAGGATAAAACATTGTCAAAATAAGAGTGAACATGCTAAGACATAGCAAAATACTGACATATGACATCTTTGGAATTTACACCATCTCATTAATCAGCATCTTAGAAACAATTAAAAAAAAAATACTAAAACGCTTGAGTTATTAGTTTTTCTTTTTCTGGAGGAATGAGAGCTGAGTATGTTATATCTCTCTTTTTATATCTATGTTTTTGTTTGTTTGTGTTTTTGTTGTGTTTTGTTTTTGTTTTGTTTTTGTTTTTTGTTTTGTTTTGTTTTTTGGGGGGGGGGGTTGGGACGGAGGGAGAGAATTTTTTTGTTTGTTTGTTTTTGTTTGCTGATATTATAGTAGCTTGTAAAACCATTACTACATGTGCCTTAAATATGACATAGGTCTCACCATGTCTACGGAATATCATTCGTATAGGTATATCAAAGAAAAACCACAGTTCCTCGTACACTTAATCAAAAGATACAGTCTTTCTTGGAAACTACATGCACTGCTCCATGGCCAGATAAGATAGCCCAAGCTATAGAGGACGGAATTATCACGACTCGGCTTCTGGGCACTCGTGATCTACTTTTTAAAGTACATTCATTTCTCAAGCTGAGTGAGAAACCTCTCTAACAAAGAGGGGATGGCTGCAGATGACAAAAGATGACAAAAACACCCGGGCTCTCCCCAGGGTCCCAAGGATGTGGGCAATAGTGCTCAACATTGAACTGTCTCTGGCTATATTCAGAAGTGATAGAGAGGGGATCTGGGATGGGCAGATTGTCTCAGAGCCAGGTCAAATTGTGGGCGATAAAAGAGGGACGGTTAACAATACGGAAAGACATACACAGAGAGAGAGAGAGAGAGAAAGAGAGAGAGAGAGGAAGGTGGTGAGTAGAGACAAGAGAGAGGAAAGAAGAGAAAGAGGGGGGAGAGAGGAGAGTGAGGAACAGAGAAAATTGAAAGAGAAACATCAAAACAGAGCACAGAAAAAAAGCCGTTGAGAGTTACATGTAATGACTTTGATGTTAATGGCCATGATAGTACTTTTGTTTTCCAAGTAGAGACAAAGAAGTCGCATTTATTATGCAGGCATTCTCTCCATTATGCAAAAATTGCTTTGGAAAATCTCATGCCAGTATCCATCCAGAAGCTATAATCTTCGCATGGATACAGCAGTGAATCCCAGTCTGGCCATGAAATATGACATTATTGGATTATGTTGAGGGACATTCACATCTTAACCTGCGTCACTAGAAGTGAAACCTTCTTATGAATAAGTCACTAGCTCATCTCAAAGATTCAATTTTGTGGTCACGGAGGTGAACGTTTGCTCTCTCATCCAGACTTCTATCTCACTCGGATCTTTGGCCTTCTATTATGAGCAATATCACAATGCTGTTGGATACAGACACACGGGAAATGTTCGAAACTGAGAAATGAGTGATCCTTAACAGACCAGTATGTGTTGAACAAACTATTTTTGTGAGTGTCTTGAGTATTAAAAAAAAAGTAGAGAAAACCACTCGGTTTCCGTGGGAGATTTTTTAACTATAGGTCAAGCCCTGCGACTGAAAGTGTATGGCAAGCGTGCGCACGTGTTGGTATTTTGGATTACTAAACTGAATGCTTTTAAAAGAAAATGTGCTGGTGTTTGGACGCGTCATTCTATCAAACATACATTTCGGATCAAACACTCTCGCAAGTTAACTGGTCAATTGTCATCGTCTTTTAGGATGACGTCAAACAGTAAGCTTTTCTCGGATTTACGAGTATGTAGGTTGGAAAAAAAAAAAAAAAACAGTATGCAGCAATGCTGTGTACCAAATTTTATATGGATGCATTCAATGGTTTTCGATTCCATAAAAATTTTACGGATTTTGTCGCAGATATATGATTAGTTTTGTGAGATAAAAATATTAAACAAAATTTCACAGAAAAAAAAAATGAGCTGAACAATATGTACTATATTACATTCGCTTTGTACTGGTGTGTCGTTTGAGACGCATTTACTTTCCTCCTCCCCCCCCCCCCCCACCCTTTTTTGGGGGGGGGGGGGGGGGGGACACCACTCTTTGCCACGGACAGCCATCACAAATGGACCATATCAGTTGCCAATTTCTTTTCTAATTTCCACCTTTATTGGCTGGATAACAATTCATTCACGCCTGTTTTTATCCTGATTTAGTTTCAATGATGGTTTGGCCTGGTGAAAGTGCCAACTGCCTTGCGAATTACATGGTTGAACTAGTGAATTTGGCAAGAATTGCTCTTTGTGTCCTTTAATTCAAAATCATCTCTTTTCAATTATGATCTTTTTCTCAAAAAAAAAAAAAATAAATAAATAAATAAATAAATAAAATCCCCTTGCAAATTACATGGTTCCACTAGTGAATTTGGTAACAATTGCTCTTTTTGTTCTTTAATTCAAAATCATTTCTTTTCATTTATGGTCGTTTTTTTCAAATATTCACCAGGCAGGTGAACTGCATTGAACTCCACAGTATCATGAGATTATACACCAGATCAAACGGCATAGTATAGTTTTCTCTTTCCCTTTCACACATTCTCAGTCTGCGCCAGGAATTGTCAAAACAAATTGAACCAGCATCTGTTTCCGCATAACTTGATCGCAATTTCATTCATTGCTTGATTTACCCTGATTTTATGTTTCATTGATTCACAGAATGGGATACCAATTGCCCCCTGTGGTGGATAAATTTATTATGTTTGATTGTTCAGGAAATTGATGAATGTTCTCCATGATTGAACACTTTGTTGTTTCTGGTGTTCATCAGTTTAAACTGTATAGGGTCAGATTCAGGATGGTAATGGACCATTATTAATTAGTTATGCTGAGATTTTTTCATTGGACACACTTGATGGCAATTTGGAGTTTTTCCAGTGCACCTTATTTCAGACCCCTATCGTAAAACCGCGGCAACATGAATTCTATTTCCTTTGACAGTGGGGGTGGGGGGTTGGGGGGGGGGCATGTTTTCCAAACTAAAAACTGCTTTATAAAATATAACTAACTCTTTAATTCGCTGTGAAATTAGAGACCTCCGTCTTAAGAGACCGTTTATCTCACCTGTATGACAGAGAAATGAAATATAAGAATCCAGTCAACCTCCGAAACAGATATTATAATTCTACTGAACATCCATATCTTCACACAAGAGAAAGTGGGAGGGGGGGGGAGTTATTTAGAATAACTTAGTGGAAGAAAACCACTTTTCTAACCATGAATTCGCCCGCGCGCTTGTGCGTGTGTGTATACGTGTGTGAAGGAAGAGGGGGATGTTTGAGAGTGTTTAATATTTAAAAATTCCATACTCCGGACAAATGTTTCTCTCACTTTCTCACTCTTTCTCCTTTGTCCCATATTATATCCCCCCCCCCCCAATCCCCCAATTCCGCACCTTTTGTCCTTTATTTACCTCTCTCACTTTACATACATTACTAAATATTACATAAATATCTATAGACACAATATCATTCCAAATGTTTACCTCCCTACTTGAAGACAATGACATAGCGATTACCGTTGGCACTTTCAGTCGGCTTCATAATGTTATTCTATCTTGTTTCTGATAATGACAGGTCGACCAGAGACCACTCCGAGTTAGAACATTAGAAGACAAACAACTCGACTATCACGCAGGACTAATTCCAGCAGCAGTCAGAACCATGTAGACCACCTCTCGTTAGCAAAGTCATCAGATTCATGTTGGATGGTTATCAGCGACATTAATAACTGAGCCACCAGTGGGGAGCATTAACACTGCAATTTTCGATATTACTAGAGGGCATATCAGGTGACGTTTTAAGCTTACTGCATGATTCAGTATGAGAATTATATTATGGAGTGCATGACAGGTACAGTAACTATTATGTACTAGTATAATCATCAGATTGAGGGCATATCTCAGGCGATGCGTACACTATCATATAATTAGTATTACCATCAGATAGGACGCATGTCAGGTAACTATTTTGTGTTAGTATTGTCATCAAAGTGGGGGCATATAAAGTAATGTCTACACTGCACGTTTTATATATGAGCATTATCATCAAATGGGGGGGGGGGCATATTTGGTATTATCATCTATTAGTATTAACATGTGATAATCGTCCATAGTATTTAGCAGTTACAGACGTAGTCTTACATGTAATGTAGTAACAAATGATTGTCCTGGTTATAGTTCGTTATAGTGATGTCCTAGTTATAGTTCTCTCGCCTTTAAATGTCTCCAGTGGAAATAAGAAGAGGATGCAAGCGTGCAAAAGGAGAGACCATGCAAGCATGAATAAATGAATAAAAGAATAAAATAGCAAATGGTTGATTCAGTAAATAAATGAGTGAATGAATGAAGATTGAATAATGACTGGATGAATGAATGAATGAATGAATGAATGAATGAATGAAGGAAGGAAGAATTGGATGAATGAATGAATGAATGAATGAACGGGCGAATGATTGATTAACTGAATAAATGGATGATTGTGAGTGAATGAGTGAGTGATGAATGAGTGAATCAAACAATAAATGAGTGAAAGGATGAATGAACAATATACACGAAACTTGTCCGTAACACAAGAGAATGATGTTATAGACAAAAACAAACTAGGCATTTAGACAACTAGACAACTAGGCAAACAATCATAATAATAGCCTAATGTCCCCAGACAGACGAGGGAAATCCATCAACTGTTTGTACTCTTACTGATTCAGTGCGTTATGGTAAACGTTTCACTCAGCGCCAATATAATCCAACGCAATGAGTTAAAAATCTTGGTGTTGAATCAGTGTCGCGCACAATGTTGGTGTCATAAGTCACACTGGGTCTGTCTCTGTTCATGCTCTTGTTGGCGACATTTGTAACAAACAGTAACATTTAACAGTAACGTTAACGACGTTTGTCCACATTCATTAAATGTCGCGTTCATTTATTTAGATTAGATCTAGCCTCTAGTTTGTGAATTGAAATAAAATCCCCGTGTTGTAGAAGGAACGTGGATGTTAGTATGTGAAATCAATAATGGACGCTATGAGGACGGTTTTGGTTTTAACATATTTTGTTGCTTACCTTTGATGTTATGTTTTAGGCTGAGATTGTGTGTGTGTGTGTGTGTGTGTGCTTAAATGTGTGTGTGTGTGAGTGTGTGTTTGCGTTTTAAGTGTATGTGTATGTGTGTGTGTGTGGGGGGGGGGCAGTTGCTGCTGTTGATGTTGTTGTTGTTGCTGTTGTTGTTTTCGTCTCCTTCTTCAGAATCATGATCATATTGATCATCTTCATCTTCCTCTTACTTTTTCTGTTCCTGTAGTTTCTGCTGCTTCTAATCTTTTATTGTCATTTTTGTTGTTGTTGTGTTGTTGTTTCTGCTGTTGATGATGTTGTTGTTGCTTTTCTTCTTTTTTTTTTCGCCTTTTTCTCTTCCTCTTCAGAATCGTGATGATATTGACCATCGTCATGCTCTTTTTTTTTTTTCTGTTTCCTATTTTCTGCTTTGTTTTGTTTTTGTTTTTTGTTTGCATCTCATGGGAGGGATTTGGATTTTAAGTGGTTTATTGTTTCATTATTGTCTTGGGTCTATTGTCTTTCACCATTAACTGTTGCTGTACTATTTCCCAGAGAAACGAAGACAGACAATCACATAGAATTGATAAAAGGCAGCTGACGGACCGACGGTTTTTGGCTGGCTGACTGGAGATGAAGTGAATAGATAGAAGGTTGGGAAGAAAAAAAAATGGAAGGAGGGAGGAAGGATAAATGGACTGATAGATGGATGGATGGATGGATGGATGGATGGATGGATGATTACAAGGATGGATGGATGGATTGATGATGGGTGGACAAATCGATGGATGGATGGATGGATGGATAGATGGATGGATGGATGGATGGATCGATAGATTGAAGGATGGATAGATGGAGGGAGGGATGGATGGACCAATGGATCGATGGATGGATGGATGGATGGATGGATGAACAGATAAGATATAGAGTAAATTGAACTCCCTTATTGTAATTCTTGACAAAACCTTCGTCACACACCATTCAGTCCAAACAATCTAGCGTTTTTGTAATGGTGCCATGAAAGATGCCCATTGTCTCGATTCGTTAATCGGCCAGCTTTCAAGTTTGCAAAAAAAAAAAAACACACACACAGAAAAACAAAAACAACAAAAAACTGACACCCAACCGGAAGCCAGGGACCACTCGAATCCCAGCATTCAACAGGGCAGAAAGGATGGAAGTGCCGGTCTTTGTATCAGGCTTCCGTTGCCGGATGTTGAGGAGCCTGTGAACTAGGGGAATGGATTAATTGAAAAACATGCGACCAGAAGGGGCGCAGTTTGCCATTTTGCCAGCGTTATATAAAATAAATGATCTGAAAATAAAACAGACACCGGCAACAGGAAACATTAAATTTCTATAACATAGTGGTTGCTAGATGTTGAAATGTGTGTCTTTGCTTTAGATATCTCGAGCTTTCCTGTTTAATATTGCGGGTTATTTAATTTCAGATAATGCAGCATTTACAGTCTTCCATGACGTTTCGCAGTTTTGTACTTTAATCAAGTATTATTATTATTATTTTGTTTTGTTTTTTGTTTTGTTTTTTGTTGTTGTTGTTTGTTTATTTGTTCGTTTCTTGTGTGTGTTTTGTTTGTTTGTTTGTTTGTTTTTGCTTTTCAATATTTTTTTACTTTGTTAAAACAGACACGAATTAGAATAATTGCAACTATACCCTCAGCGTGTGATAAAAACTAAGATGAAAGAAAAGAGCCAAAAAAGAAAAGACAAAAACTTGAGAAGAATGACTATTAAATAACTGTCCTTGATAACTAAAATATGAAATTTGATAAAAACCGACAAGGAAACGTTCCGGGAAAAATATCACGTAATGTTTTTCAGTTGCGAGAAAAATATCATGTAATTAGAATAATTATGGCATTAGTGAGAAATGCCACGGTAGATTTTTCCCATTTGACCGCTTTTTTTATTATTATCATTTTTATCAATCGTTTTATATGTGGTGTCGGTGACCCAGGGCTTGGCCGTCGAACTCGGGATCTAAAGTCTCGGATCCGAATCCTGACTGGTCCCGATATTTTGTCCTTGGGAAAGACAATTATACATAAATTTCCTGCTCGACCCAGGTTTAAATGGGTACCCGACTTTAGGCAGTGACTGATATTGTTAGATTGATGCGGATTTGAGCGCCTAACAGGCAACTGTCTTGTATGCTTCCCAGGAAGCTGAGAACGTTCATGAGAGTTTTTTTTGGGGGGGTCTGTCGGGGTAATAGTAGATTGTAAAGCGCTTAGAGCCTGCACTTTACGGGGTTGAGCGCTATATAAATGCTCTCTATTATTATTATTTTGCTAAAACATATCTAATCTACAAAAAATCCTTTTAATACTATCACTTTCGAAAATAAAATTGTATAAACATAGAATGATCATATTCAGTTTCAACCCACTCTTTTGATAACCTTGCTCGCCACGAAATGCAGCCAGATAAAAGACAGTTTTTTTTTTTTTTAGCAGGAACTTTTTTTTATGATAAGAACCAACAAGAACAAAATGAGAGCATAAATACTACAGATCTAAATTAAAGTGAGATCGTTTAGATCAGCTATATTACTTGCTTTTGCTAGGCAGAAGGGGTCTTGAACAGGTAGTGTGAAGAAGAAAACATTCCCTTTGTTCTCTTTGCTTGAAACTTACAAACCATGAAAAACATTCCAGAATTTTATGTTATAAGGAACATGGCTGTTATCTTATAATTATAATGCATCTATCAAATTTCTAGTGATCAAACTGTCGAACGACAAGAAGTAAAGTGATTTTTTTTTTCCTCTTTACAGCGCTTGTTCGAAACCTCTTGTGTCTGGCAAAAGGAAGTAATAGTGCCGGTCGAAAAGATCTTTCATTCAGAGTAGCTGGAAGGACTGCTCTTTTAAATGACGTGCCTGGTCCGTCAGTACAGACTCTTTCATCAAGTTCTAACGTCTATAGTCCCGAGAATAGCAGTTCCCATCTTATAACTCAATCACGAACCTTAACGAAGAGAATGTTGCAGACAGAAAAAGAAATGAAATGCCCATAAAAATGTGTTGTAGTGATTTCTGTTGTAATGATTTCAGCCGCAGGGAGGAAGTTATTTTAAGTTTCACATTTGCTATGCAGGAACCGTCAGAAATTCACATTCCAAACCTTTCTGTAGTAAGGTCGCCTCCATAACATATGTATGAAGGAAGGCTGAAACTACTCTAAGTCTTCTCACGGCGGAAAAAAACCAACGCATAAATTTGAAATTTGGCTTATTGGTGGTGCACTAATGCTATGTGGTAACCTGACCGTATTCAGGTATCCAAATTGCAACAACCAGTTTTTATTATCGAATTAAAAAAATATTTCACAATTAATTTCTTATTGTCTCATGAATTATGTGGAATGCCAATTTTCTAAAATAATAATAATAACATAGCTGTTTAAAACAGTTAGCGTCAAAAACAATATTGCATTTGTTAATCAGAATTACAAATGTGGAAAATAGAAAATAATATAGATTTTACTGTACCTGGCATTCAATGGTCTTCATTCAATTACAAATTGATTCGTAGGCGAGTGTGAACGAGGGAAAATGCACTCATACGCTGAACTATTCTCAGTTTAGAGTCCGGCAGATGGATAAACTATTATTGCTGTACTTTAAGGAGCTCCTCTATTTAACATATTATACTGACAATGAGATCCCTTTTCTAATACGTTTTAAACCCTGTTCTCCGAAATCAGGATCTATCGAAATGTATGTTTGATATGTCATAGGATATTTGCAGAAATAAGAGAAACAGAGAGGGAGAATAAGAGAGACACCAAGAGAGAGAGAAATGAAAAATGAGAAAGAGAATTTGTTGAAGCCATTAAGACTAGATAAAAGGAAATAAAACACTGTCTGAGAGCCAAATTTCCTTATCCTGTTTCATTTCCTGTAACAGATCATATGACCAGCAGTTTCTAATCACTAAAGATTCCAGTCATCTCTTGTCTATACGAAGCCCCAGTGCCACTGAAAACATCTCATTTAAACAGTCACACGATCTGCATTTTCTTGTCCTGTCTCCAAGCAGAATGATGGAGGACACATCTCATTCATAGACGCACACAAACAGACAAATACTAATTTAATAACTATTTACAACAATAATAGTAGAGAGTATTTATACGGCTCCTATCTCCGTAATTACAGGCTCTATGCGCTTTACAATCTATTCTTCTTTACAACTCACTTTTTTTCTTGCTTTTTTCAATCCCTTCTTTATGTGAATCGAATATGCATGACACAGACTAAGCTATATTGATACACTTTGATAAATATAATGATATAGATAGACCTCACCCAGGTGTTAATAGTATTTGTCTGATTTTGATACTCTCATTTGATTTTTTTTTTCATTTTCCCCCCTTTTCTCTCTCTCTCTCTCTCTTCTTCTTCTTCTTCTTCTCGTAATGAACAGAGGTTCTCATTGAGACAAATGGATGATTCCACTATGTGGGCACTCAGACAATACAAACAATTTCACATAAAACTAATGTCCTCCCATCTCTAAACAGGATGGTGAACAGATGTTCTCATTAATACATGTACACAAACGCACAGATTATTTTGTTTGCTTTATTGTCT
>JBCAUA010093986.1:0-10433 GCA_038406235.1 Peronia verruculata
CTATCTATCTATCTATCTATCTATCTATCTATCTATCTATCTATCTATCTATCTATCTATCTATCTATCTATCGAACAATATACTCCCACCACAAAGCACACAGATCTGATCAGGATCAACGAATCAGTCGCAGTCAGTTTATCGTCACAATTATCTGTATTTTATCTTTTTCCAAATATCTGCTGAATCGAAAGCGCAAATGATTGTCGATTTAGTTTCAACGTTAGGAAATTTGCTTTTTTTTTTTTCTGACTGTTATTTAGATATTTTTTCATTAGTCAAGGAGTGCCAAGGCCAAACAATAGCCATCCTTGCCACCCTAGTCGCCAGGGTCACTGGGCCCATCTCTAATTTAACCATATATCAGTTGTTACTTTCAGCTCTTGCCATCAGCTCAATCGACCACAGGAAGTGTCAGAAACATCGCCCCGTAATACGAATATGGTGAGACCCTGTCTGATATTGTGCAGGCTTACGGGCGATCGCTGAATGGACACGTTCACTGCAATAGAACGTGCAGGTCGTGACGAACTGAGCTAATTCAGTCTTTGACGTGAGACGATATGACAGCGGCACATATGCAGACACATAAAGAGACGTGTGGCTTAATAGTCAATAGCCCTGCTTTTCTCTCAATCCCCCCCCCCTCCCTTTTTAAAATCTTATTTCTGCAGCACTTGTACATACAGCCGAAAATTAATACACAGAACAGAACAAGACTCCTTGCATTACATATCTTACACACATACATATATATATATGTTTGTATGTATAGACATATATATATATATATATATATATAATAATATATATATATTTGTGTGTGTGTGTGTATATATATATATATATAATATATGTATATGTAATATATATACGTATATGTATTTATATATGTGTGTATATATATATATATATTATGTATGTCTCTCTTTCTATAAATATGTGTGTGTATGTGTGTGTGTGTGTTTGTAGGGACATAAGAAGTACCAAATGGGTTGCCACATAATGTCTTTCCATCAATAACATCTTTAGGAGGTTCTGAGTCACCTCCCAATATTTCTTGAGGATCCTAATTTTGTGGTTATACGTGACAACGAGTGCACAGTTTACAGCCGCCTGAAACGATACACACACTTGACAGTTATCCTAAGCTAGAAGTTTCTGAAAGAAGAAAGATGAGGCCGAATCTGATGTTGCATTTCACCTGAGGTTCGATTAAAGCCTCAATCAAAATGCTGGCCCAGACATTTTATACAAAATAGTATATGAAATTGAAGATCGTCTTCAGAAAGATCAAACTACTGAAATCTGAACGCTTTTCTTTCTCTTTCGTGTGTGTCTATGTTTATGTCTTTTTTGTTGTTGTTGTTGTTTTGTTATGTTTTGTTTTTAGTTCTAACTTGTAATTTGGAGATGATATATATCCGGAAACTTTGACCGCTATTAGGAAGTTCAGCTGATGCCATTAATTTGGTAGTATCTAGAGGATAACTGGGAGCTGTTTAAAATTTCAAAAAGGGAGAAAAAGTATGAACTTTTCTTTTTTTTTTTTTAATTATACAGTCACACATCTTATTATTATGTAAATCTATAGATCAAAATTATGTTCATGTAAACGGACCCACTTGACGTAGATCTAGATCTACTAAAGTTTTTAGCTAACACTTATAAAAACCATTTAAATCCAGATCTAGATCAAACGTAAAGGTAGTCTGTAATCGAGGATCTGTAAGTCAATGTTCTAGAATGTAATTCTGCAACCAATTATAGTCTCTGTGACGAATCTTGATTTACATATTGAATACGTGCGAATGTGTGCTGTGAGCATATATATGCTGGCCTGTCGAAATACTGCATCATCGAACGTGTCTGAAATACTCTCTAGGCATTCTGTGCAGCATGGTTTTTAGTCAGACCTTGTGTATGTGTACTACGTCTGGGTTTCATGTTTGCTTGTACCGGATGTGACTCAGAGAGAATGCTATAGAAACGACTAGAGGCCTGTGGACTTGTGGGGAATTCCAGAGAGAGAGAGAGAGAGAGAGAGAGAGAGAGAGAGAGAAAGAGAGAGAAAGAAAGAGAGAGAGATCCAGCATCACTATAAAGTAAGGGTTCATGCAGACATTGAAGGCCATGCAGTGAAGAGAGAATGCAATGTGTGCTGTACACATCAGAGTTAAACAGCTGCCCTGGAAAGGTCAGAGAAAATTTCTACACCTATGATTATAGATGGTTCATACTTGTAGACTTAGTCGACTCACATTACTCTCTCTTACACATAGATCTATAGATCTACTGGAGAAAACCCGTACAGACGAGACGTTTACAAGTTATAAGAGGAATATGAACATATGTGTATGTAAATTTGAATGATCAAAAATTGTGCAGCGAACGTAACAAAGATGGATATAAGTGAATGCGTGGTTTTCTGTGTGAACGACCACAAACTTACCAAGTTATGTGTAATAATGGTGATGTTGCAGTCTGCCATATGGACTAACCTGGCGTAAAAGATAAGGATGACCAATGGCTTTGTGCTGTCAAACAGATCCTTCAGAAAGCGACTCAGAAATTACTCTTTGCTTTCTCGAGTGTTTCTGAAGTCGGCGCAGTCTGAAAGTATATGTGCCACAGTTAGTCGACAGTCACAGGCCACACACTGAGAAGGTTTCTCTCCTGAGAAGAAAATAGTGAGTGAGGTGAGAGTGACCCAGACGCAAGCGGCACATGACCACCTGGTCATGTCTTCACGGCTCGTCTGATCTGGCCAAGGTCCAAGGGGTTGACTCCATCGCTTTTCCCATCGCAATTTTTATGTAGCAATTTTTTTTTTTAATGCGTTCTCTATTGATCATCTTTTAATTTGGGTTTGTCTGGCTCGCCATTCACTTCAGAACAAACATCAAATAAATCACATACTGCGATAGATCTTCCAGGTCTAAAATTGAAGAAGATGTGGCTTTTACCGGTACAGGAGAGAAAGTTGGTACAGGCCAATGGCATTGGCTGTTGTCAGGGCAAATGCAAGAGGTCATAGACTGGACGTGGACAGGCAGGGTTTGACATGGCCCTCAAAACAGAAATAACCAGTTTGGATAGTTTATGCCCCGGTTAGGGAAAAACCTTAGAGTTTCAGAATGTTTCATAACCAGACCGATAATTTATTCTTTTCTTACCGACCGGCTTCTTTCAGGAACAAGACTATCAATGGCTGTGTTTTCTACCTTTACATCTGGAAATATAAGGCAGTTTATACTGGCAGAGCCCAATTCATTATTTTTTTTCTTTTATACAATTTTATTCAAGCCAGCGGTTCTCATGTTCCCACTTTTTCATCGTCTCATTGTCCTGTCATCAGTTTGCTTATAGCTAACTCTCACCAAAGCTTTTCTTGCTGTTAGACTTTCATTTCTCTGATGTTTAACATCTATCAACCTCATTGTTTAACTCTGATGTTGCATCTCTATGTTGGCGAACAAAATCGGGAGGTGGACGGCAGACATCGGGAGACATGACCTCGGTATGGCCGGGGTTCTAGAAGATGTCTGGAAGTTAAAGGCCGAAACATCTAATGAAAGAAGAACACACTCTTATTGACGATCTTGACATAGCAACAAAATCTAATGGGTACACTAAACTTCCGAATGCAGTTGCGTTGATTAGACATGGCGTAATTGTCAGACATAGTCCGGTGGTTATAACTGAACATAATGTGAGCGAGAACACTGTACTCATTTAAGGAAGTGGATAGGTGGAGCCTGGGTATATATATATGTCCTCTGTAACTATTCATCATCAATGATCAATGCACACCTTTTATAATTAGCTCGTCGGACCTACTTGTTAGCGTTAGGGTGGACCGTCACCCCGCTCGTCGTACCTACATGTCAGCGTTAGGTTGGACTTGCGCTGGTCGAGGATCCCAGCAAGTTGAGCCAGAGGGGTTGTTCTAGGTCTCTACGACAACCGAGAAAGTACAGAAAAATGAACAGTGCGTCGCCCGGGGTCCACCTATCATCTACCCTCATTTAAACATACAAATCAACACATAATCGCCCACTGGTGTATCTTACGGTTTGGAGAAAAATGAAAAATTAAGGATCATGAGGTTGTATGGGAGGGAGGGGGGGGGGATGAGAGAGAAGGAGCGAGGGGGCAAATCTGATGAAGAAATCGAGACCCGTCAAGAAAGAGGACAGAGACGTAACCACAAGCGTAGCAGTAATTCACAGCAACCGTGATATCATCATATTACCTTTCACTTTAACAGCCGCCGAGACGACATTCATACAGAGCTGTTGACGCCTATACGTAAAAAAACGAGCTCAAAAAATCTCTATCGCTTCTAACAACCAAACGAGAAACTATTGCTAAATTTTTCCCCCAGCCGTTCACGAAAACCTCTCTCAGATAGCGCTCAGATCGGCTTTATTCATATCATCGTATTTATTATATGCAACCTGCCCCATAGCAGGTCTTATATCTTTATTGAAAGCAACACCAGATCATACAAGGATGTTTTGTACACCCCAGAGCTCTGGTCGGTTTTATCCATGCAGTCGTTTTCAATATATGCAATCTGCCTCACCGCCACAAGAGCTGGTATTGTGTCATTATGTCAGTAATTCTATGTCTTTATTGAAAGCAACACCGTATCTTACGGGAGAGTTTTATACGCCCCGTAGCTGAAAAGAGGAATAGACATAGAAGCCGGATAATATGATACTGCAAGAAAACTTTTATATGCTTCATTTCTTTATTCTTTTTTTTTTCTAAGTTCAAGGGTGGGGGGGGGGGGGTGCAGGGGCAGCACCTGGACTTTCCAATTTCAGGTCAAAATGATGATTTTCGTTTTTTCTCTCTGTGTGTGCTTTTAAAATAGGTTATCAATTTTCTACCAGAATATAGGTTCACAAAGTTCCTGTGACTAAAAAATTATTTATTGCAGTTTTTAGCTGATTCATTCAGATTTAGTTAAGTGAAAGAAAGAAACTGATAGCTTATAAAGGCACCAAGGCCATTTTTGAGACTCACGAAAATGCATTCCAGGAGAGAAGGTATTTCATATTTCATGGCCTATGGTTACTTCGATGTGCTCTCTGATAAATCGTAGAATTGTGCGCATATCGAAGATTTTATAGTGTGTTTTATAGTCAAACGCTATTGGTGGTTTTTTTTTTTTTTCCATTTTTCTCGAAACTGTCTGTCTCCGTAAAAACTTACCAATAGAATCTCATCATATTATTATTTGAAATACACATTTTCCCGGACAACGATTAAAAAATAAAAATAATAATTTTGAAAAATGTGAGTGAAGCTTTCCCTTGATATCCTTTTACATTTTGAGGAAAAAGATATTGAATGTAAATGCCAACTTTGTACATATTTTATATTATATGATATTTCCACAAATTCATCAAAAAATATGTTTAAAAAACATTTTTATGATTTAAACCTCTTTCGACAAAATTAAGTATTACATGTTAAAAATGACATGTAAAATTTGGAACGATCTGGTTCGGTAGTAAAGGAGGAGATGATTTTTGAAAAACGTCAAAATCTAGGATGGCAGCCCTCTCCATGGCAACCAGGCAGGCTAGAAAAGTTTTCAAGGACAGTAAGCTAAATCAGACCCAATAGGCCAGTTACAAATGCACAGAGCAAAATGATATAAGAGCCAAGGAAAAAAAAAAGTTTTCAAGTGCCCCCCTCCCCATTCCCCCACCCCTCCCTAATTGAGACCATGCCACTCTTTTCATTTTCCAGAAATTCTAAGGACGCGGCCACACTTTAGCGTCGCGTCGAGTGGGGTTGTGTGGCATAGCGTTGCGTCGAGGCGCGTTGATGCTTAGCCCGGCCACATACGGCATCGCTGTGTGCTGCGTCGATGTGCTCGGATCGCGTCGCAGCTCGTCAAAGCTTGTGAATATGCCCATCTTGTTTACATGTTGTCACTTTTGGTTGACCACTCCGAGGCCTTTCAATAACGACGCCACTATCTTGGTGTCTTTGTTGCAACCTAGAAATTATGCTCGGATGACAATTTAGTCTTCTTGCCATCTCCCTTACAGGCATTCCAACTTCAAGCAAACCTAAGGCTCTATTTCGCTCATTTGTGCCTAACCGAGGCATGATTAAATAGTAAATACAGAGAGTAGAATTTAAACCAAATTTGCTTTTTCTCATCTCGAAAATGTGCAAAGTACACCTGAGTGAAACAAATTAATATTTTATCTTGCCACATAGTCCCTCAGTCCGGAAAGTGTGTTGCTCAGTTATTTGTCATTTTTTTTTTACAAATTCGAGTGGACACACTGAACATGCAGTATAAACAAAGGTTACTGATAGGGAAAGTGTGTGTGTGTATGTGTGTGAATATAAACACAATTGGGGTCAGTTAAGCCATTTATTTTAAACATTTAAAATGTTGCGTTTTTAGAGTCCCTCAGTATAGTTCCGCTGTGCTTTGACGAAACCTTGTTCTCGTGAATACTGTTATATAAGTTTAGCATGAAATCTCTGTCTGGATCGTGGAAATACGGGGGGAGGGGGGGGGGGCGGGGTTAGAATGACAGTTAAAAAAAAAAAAAAGAAAGAAACGGGAAGGAGGAGGTGTCACCGATGGCGAAAAAAGCCCTTAGGTATGTATTTTACTGTAATAAACCTTACATTATTGCATTGATAAATATTACATTGATATGTATTTTCAGTCTCATTCACACGACTTGTACTGCACTGCAAGTTTGAAAATTGACGTGGTGAAGCTTCACTTTGTATCATTATCGTCATCGTCATCATCACTTTATAAAATTAAAAAAGACTGTCCAACCTGCAACTAGCTTAACTATTAAAAATAGCAAATAGCTTATATAAATAACTTCTTCTTGGTGTTGAAATGAAAGCCGAAATGTATGCCAAATTTTAGAATCAACTATCATCACCATCATCATTAATTTTATAAAATAGAACATGACTGTCTCACATATAAATAACTTAATTCTCAATGTTGAAAGTGGATGCCAAATTTTCCAACCAAACTGGTCCTTCTTCAGAGCAACGAAGTAAACATTTAAAAATGTAAATAGGAATAATCATCATTATTTTATAAAATAGAAAAAGACTGTCCAACCGGCCACTTAACTAAACTATTTAATAAAGCAAGTAATACATATTAATAACTTCATCTTGATGTTGAAATGAAACCCGAAATGTAAGCCAAATTTTCGAGTCAACTTGATTCTTCTTCAGGACAACAAAGTAAACATATAAAAATATGAATAGGGTATTGCTATGTACGGAAAAAAACTATCTATCAAATGAATTGCTTATTGTGTACGCATCATCATCATCATCATCATTCTTATCATCATCAGCAGCAGCAACAGCAACAGCAACAACAACAACAACAACAAACCAGCAAACCAGCAAACACACCAAAACAAACAAACAAAAGAAAAAAGTGCAAAGGGCATTCTAGCCGAATCGTGGTTTGTCTGAAGCAGTAGGGACGTTTTGATGGGCACATCTATAACAGATTCGCCTTGATTGCAAGGATAAACACCGACTTTCTGCTAAAACTCCCGATTTCCCAAGACACGGGCTATATTGTCTCTGATGAATTAAAATGTATTTGCCTTTTCACTGATATCAAAGAATTGGTACATGAAAAATTTGACATCAGATCGCGTCCATTGGCTGTGTGATATGTATCTATGCAAGGGGACTATATGTTTCTGAGTGAGGACTCTCAGTCTTCATAAAAGTTACTTTTGAATCATTCCATGTTTTTTTTTTTTCGTCTGCCTGTCTGTCTGTCTCGTTCTGTCTATATATCTGTCTGTCTGTCTGCCTGCCTGTCTGCCCCGACTGTCTGCCAGTCTGTCTGTCTATATGTGCCATTTTCGCGACTTCTGTGATAGAGACAGACCGGGACCACGAAAGGAGGTTAATGCCATAAAAAGTTAGTATGCTTTTTGACTAGTATTTGAGACGCGACGTGATGAAATCAGGCGCTGGTCAAACTGAGGTGACGGGGAAATCACGCGTTTTTCAACAGTGAAAGAATTTCTTAGCGCACCTTTTTTTGTTCACAGCTCCATTCTATATCAATCTTAAAATGCATAACAGAATTAAATTTGCTGAAATAGATTGAATAAAAGCCCAAAACTTGTAATTTAGTAGCATGGCTTAATAACGATTAATAAGGATTAACACAAGTGATCGGCTATTTTCTCACTAAGTTCAGCTACATCAGCAGGTCACCCCCATTATCTTTAATGGAAAATCGTTTTAGATTATCTGCCCTTTCCAATAGAGGGATTTGTGTAAGGGGAGATCAATCTGACCAGACTTTTACTTCCCTTGCCAGACAAAAGATGTGTTGAGCAAAATAGTGTAAAGAAGAAAACAATCCTTTTACTGCTTGCCATTCGAATAACTGATCGCCAAAAAGTTGATAAATTATAACAATAAGAAGAAAACATTCTCTTTACATCATTATTCTTTGGGAATTTTTCATGGTTTATGTTTCAAGCAAAGGGCGCAAAAGTGATTTTTTTCCTCTTTACACTGCTTTTTCAACCCCTCTTTTGTCTGGTAAAGGGAAGTAATAGGACTGAGCACAACGTTCTGCTATTGTCAATATCTCCATCTTTACTAAACGCAGAACAAACATGTTTTCAGCCACAGAAAAGAGAAAGGAATAATTCTCACAGTGATACCAATAACTCCATGTGCTCAAAATTTGACACCAGCCTGATGTCAACGTGTTGCATCTCATTTGTCATTGTTTGCATGTGTGAAATACACCCGCTGTATAATCTTCACAATTATTTTAAATGCCCGTTATCACTTGGTTCTTTGTTTTTTTTTTTTTATGTCCCAGACATTATTGAAATTAGAAGTTTTTAGATATGAACTCAAACTTTTTAAGTATTTAATTTCTGGAACAAAATCGTTCACAGAAACACACAATAACGAATTTAAATGATGATGATGGAAATATAATAATAATAATAATAGTCAGTTTATGAACAAATAAAAAACAGTTTCTATGTAGGCACGTCCTTTATTCCTTTCTTTTTCAACTCTTCAAAGTAAGGATACACATTCTCTCTCAGGACAGTTTGAAACCAATCCACATTGACTACGAAATGGTGATATTTTTCCAGGAAGAGCTTGGCTGTTATAACAGAGATAGAGGATTGTTCGTTCCGCATGCAGGCACCCAGAATTTTCAAACCTTCGTAGCTGGGACAGTCCTGGACAGTTTTTTGTTCTACCGGGCACGTGCATTCTGCCCGGACTGCACAGCCGTACCAAGGATCCAAAATGGCCGCGCGGACAAAAGGCTCTCTGTGAAAATTAGGTAATAAGAAATGGCAATCATGATGATTTGATGAAAACATCAACCTTACGCCGGCATAAATATTCATTTGGAAGTACAAAATACACATACCAACTCCTTCGAAGACACACTATATGAATAAAAACAAATAAAGAAATAAATAAGAGCAATAACCGTAATCATGATCATTAAAAAAAAAGAAGGAATAAAAATATACTGACGGTCTTTAAAAACGCAACACTTGAAAATGATTCTCTTGACGTAC
This sequence comes from Peronia verruculata, assembly GCA_038406235.1. NCBI lineage: Eukaryota > Metazoa > Mollusca > Gastropoda > Systellommatophora > Onchidiidae > Peronia > Peronia verruculata. The sequence goes on from JBCAUA010093986.1 coordinate 9,613, forward strand.
TTCAAAAAAAAAAAAAAAACAACAAAAAACTCAACACTTGATATATAGAATTATTTTCAAGTGTTGCGTTTTTAATGTCCTCAGGTGTTGAATTTTTTGTCTGAAAGCATACAAATAAAGAGGTGCAGACATATAAACTACTTTATTAGGTCATAGTCGACTTGGAAAAAATGTTGACATCCCAGTCGGAGTGTTTGTACTCATCTGCTAAAACTAGAACACTCACTGATGTTTGTTATCGCTCCACCACGAGATCCGAGAGCAATAGTTCATATTCGACTGAGCAAAAACCTGGAAATCCCCGTCAGAGTGTTTGTACCCCGTTACTAAAACTAGGACACTCACTGGTATTTGTTGCAGCTTCACCACGAGATATGTGAACAGTTGTCACCGATCCCGTGCATTTTATGTGTTTTTGTGACCTTTTGCCCAATCTAAAGGCAAGCCTTGATTGAAACACCTGTGTTAATAGTGCCATATCATATTTGATGTGAGGGTGTATCGAACGCTCTATAATCGACACCATGTATCTGTTAGGTCACTAGAATTCTAACAATTATTTTTTTTATATATTATTTCTTTTAAACCATAATCTATTTTCTTATTCCTAAAACTATGAGAATTTCGACTTTCAATGTTCGTGTTTTTTAGGTCATTAGAAATTGAGGAGTGCTATGAAATTTTCTCCTTCTAAAGGGAAGAGTTATTTTTACTTTTCTTGTTTTATTGTACTTTATTCTATTTTATTTTCTTTATTTTGACACGGCATCAGGCTTAGTTCAAATCTCTTCACCTGTGTTTTGATAGGGATTTAACTAAAT
>JBCAUA010093997.1:0-10432 GCA_038406235.1 Peronia verruculata
GGGAATGAAGAAGTGAAAGGAAGAGAGTGATACAAGCTAGTGACAAAGATAATTTGTAAACGGAAGCAATCAACTTTAAAAAAAAAAAAAAAAAAGGAGGGGCGGAGGGGCGGGAAGAGATGGGTTGGGGTGGGTGGAGATGTACACTTAAGCCCCGGGTGAAAAGGAGAAAGAGAAAGAAGGGGGTGGGGAAGGGAGGAATGAACGAAGACTGGATGAAAGTGAACGAAGACTGGATGCAAGTGCGAACGCGCCGGGCATAGAGATGGTCAAGTTACATGAACACGACGACCCTGCCTGTGAGCTCCGAGGTCATGACCTCATTTAACCTGACCCCGCGCGCGAGTCGATGTGATTCTGGTATGAGTGTCCGTGTGTCAATGAGGGAGACAAGAATGGGGAGAGTAGGTCGGGAATGGGGACGGGCTCTGAGGTGGAAAGCTCAAAAGAGCCCGTGAGCTGAAGGTGATACGAAACTATTTGACGTGAAGACAGTAGCAGAGGGGCTGGAGTAAAAAGAAATCAAGAACTTCGACACGTTTCTTGTGTGTGTGTGTGTGTGTGTGTGTGTGTGTGTGTGTGTTGGGGGGGGGGGGTCCTATGACTATCAAAAAAACAACAAAAGCTACAATAATTCAAATGAAGGCAAAAAAAAGTTAGAGGAATAAAGTAATTTAACTCTACCAACTGATTGCCCGTCCGTCTGTCCACCCGCTCATCCATTCATCCATCCATCGCTATAAAGATGATAATTTCTCTCTCAGTACTTTCCGGCTAAAATACACAAGGCATGACTTTAAATCACAGAATAAAATCATTGCATGCTTACCTTAAACGCTAAGTACAAACGCTAACACAAGCCAAACGTTACCAATCAAAACTAGATGTGGCCGAGTTCTTTGCCCCCGACTCTGGAAGACAGAGCCGCTCTGCAGCCCAGACACCACTGTTAACTCCGTCTCTTGGTTGTGAGTGTGTTACAGAAAGTAGGCCAATATTTATAACGTGCTGACAACGGTAACCTTTCCATTACGTACTTGACAAAAACTTTTTTTTTCTTTCTATCTTTCTCTTCCTCTCTCTCTCTCTTTTTTTTTTTTTTTTGGAAGGAAAAAGGGGGGGGGGGTGGAAAGGGGGAGAAACCTCCTTCAAATCCTTGACGTCTCTTTTTACTACACAATGAAAGGACATCAGTTTTTAGAGACTAATGTGGTGAAACCAGTTGTCTTCCAAAATGGTGGAACGTTATCCAAAAGGTGAGGACATACATGTAGATTTAATTAAACTGCCATGTAACAGGTGGTTTTTATTTATTTTTTCAAAGCACGTTACAACAGTATTTCTACCTTCACAGAGCACTGCCTCAAAAGAGAGAGCGAGCTAGATTCTTCTATATGAAAGGGAGACTAAGGCGGGAGAGCACGAAACTGAGTCAGAGAGAGAGAGAGAGAGAGAGAGAGAGAGAATGATTTCATACCAGTTACACTTTTAACAAGAGGAAGTCCCACTAATGACGTCTACAGTCACAGGACTGGACTCTCCCAGCGCTAATGAGCGGCGATGTAGCAATGAAGTGGACAACACTTTGCAGGGGGGGGGGGGGGGGCTATATCCCATCATATAGGACTGTACTGTACTGGCTGGCTGACCTAGATCTGATCTAAAATGTAATGCTGAGATCTTCTATCACTTGGCGGATAATTTCTTTTCAGCGAAAAGCTAAGGGTTGGTCTAAAGCAGGGAAATCCGACGTCTAGAACTCTCAGAAAAAAGCACAATTATTTGGAGGCCTCGTATGTGCATAATGAACACCAATGAACCCTCGGGGTGTCAAATCATTTCAAGAATTCGCAAAGACCGAATTTCCTAAAGTTTCGACCCATATGTTTTATTCCCTTTACCAGACATCATGTTTAAAGCGAAAATCATCCTGCCTACATTTAGGGCTGAAAGACTACATACATAAAGACTGCCATGGCCGATATTCTGCGACCGACGACTGTATCTCACCTTTGAACTCCACCAAAGATAGTCCATTAATGTTGCTCTACTTTCTTTGAAGGTACTACAATGAGGCAGGTGCTACTTTTGTCCTAGTCAGCAAAGCAATCCTGGGGCTGTCCACTGTCCCCTGGTCTGACACATGGCGGACTCAGGTACAGCTAACTAGACAAGCTGCCCAGGCCAACAACAAAGGGCTAAATCTAGATCTAGTTCCCCACGGTTTACATACAGTGGACAGTTTGACACAGGTCGTCTGTCATCACCAGCGCACGCATGGCGTACAGAGTCACATTTCGCGAACTCAGTTCTTTGTTGGTCTATCTCCACTTCTGGGCTTTTTGGAGATACATGTATATCACATAAAAGAGGGATGGTATATCTATCATAATATACATGTAATTGTTTCACTCGTCACTTGCCCAAACAGGTAGATTTTGAAAATTATGTTGTTCCATCTCCTACGTGTCAATTCTCTCAAAATGCGAAGAATGGAGATAGAGCAACAGAGAACTGAGTCGCGACTTGTTCATGACGTTTTACGGCGGCTACTGCCGACCAACTCCGGTAAAATATCATCATATCGTGTTCAATGCAGATCCCAACATGCCACGGCAAAGAAATGAAGATCCTCTGTCTGTCCTTGCAAACGATGACTGTTGAAACTTGATGTGGTGGAGTCTGTCAGCACCAAGTCACTCCGGGAAGCGGTATTACAAGTAACCAACATTAAAAAGAACTGTTTCCACTTAGTGGTTCATGTATTTGGCACATTAGTCAAAGACTGCGCTAAAGTAGGGAAAATCCGACGTCGAGCCCTCTCAGAAAAGGGTAAAATATTCAAGATCCCATGAGCACGCCATCGTCCGGCAACATTTTCTAAACTCTTCGTCATATTTTTCAATAGTCTACCGTGAATTAAACAGAGTACATGTACTCTTGACAGAGATCGCTGATTGTGTGCTGCGAAAAAGCCGCGAGTACTTTAGAACAGCGTATAGAGGGATCCTTTTCGCATCACAGCAACCATTCTCTGTAACGTGTATAATCAACAAATGAACGCATTGGGGAAATAGGGTGATAGCTTTGATCCAGTCACATGACGGGGGAAAGGGAGGGAGGGAACAAGAGACAACGTTCTGACGAGGTCTGACAGTGTAGCGGCTCGGTCACCGTGTAAAACCAGAAACATCAAAGGTATATATTTACAACACTGAATAATCCATATAATCTGCAAGTAAAGAAGAAAGAAGGACAAAATATATCAAAATTCCCAACGTCGCACGGCACGGGAGCAACCTACACAGTTGATTTAGATAAGCTATACGACACACACAGGTGTTCGCCTATGTTTTTTTTAAACATTTTTTTTTAAAATGGTAACACGTTGCACACGACCTTAGAAAACAAGACCAACGTGCATGCTAGATCGTGCAAGGTGCACACATGGTGTGTGCTTGTGTGTCTGACCGAGAGCGCCGCTGGGTTATGAGAAGCCCCTATTCTTCTACCTGCAAATATCTGCTATTTCTCTCACGAGGTTGAGTTTATTGGCCTCTGTTTCTGCATGTGTGAAGAAAACAGCCGACTATCAAATAGAAAACGTTTTAGGGTTCCCATTCTATTAATTACTTTCAACGATTCTACACCAACCAACCAACCAGCCCCCCCCCCCCCCACACACACACAATCAGGAGGAATTACAAAATTGCAAGACTGCAATTTGAATTATAATGAGCTTTCGAGCAGAGACAATCATCAAGGTGGCAAAGAGCTTGAGAAAAAGTTTTCGAGCATAGTTCTTTCCACCCCTCGAAGAAAATGAGCGAGGCAATGACGTTGATCTGACAATCTGTCTGTTTGTCAGGATGTTTGTTCCCTTGTAGTCAGCAATGTTGGTACACGCAGTCCGGGATCAACAAAGCAAACAGTTACATAGAGACCGGTCGTGTCGGCACAAATAATGCTACTCAACCAGCTGTGTTTCCACGCTAGTTGACCTGTTACACAATCTGGAGTCAGGCCAACTCAGTTTTAGTTTCGTTGTTTCACAACCTACGCTAGGTCAGTATGGAGCTCGCACTCTCTCTCTCAGAATGACTACAGAGGTGCCAATGTTATCTTTAGTAACTTACTGAGTTTACATCAGGGATGTCAATAAGCCGAAATGAAAACGTAGGAAAAGTTCTTGGTATATTCTTTAGCACGAGATAAAACTGAAGTACGTTAATGGTTAATAATACCCGATTTGGGGGCCAACAGAGAAATGACTGAAAGCCCAAAAGAAGGAAATCCTACAAAAGTAGGAAATTTGACATGATTTTTGTTACATGATTTTGCCGCAACACCTGCATCATGACTCCTTGACTAGAGACATATTCCAGAATGCAATCCTAGTGGAAGGCCAAAAGAAAAGAGACAAGATAACGCTTAACAAAGCCAGAGACTGCCATCACATTGCTACTGACAGAAGAAGACTAAGAGCAAAGGTGGTCCTGAACTGCTGTCTCTCTAATCACATTTGTCACCGGAACAACGATGATGATGATGATGATGATTTTATTAACATTTCCTTTCGTGTACAGCAATACCCTAATTACGTTCTATATGTTTTCATTATTGCCATGACGAAGAGCCAAGCGGGCTTGAAAATTTGGCAGAGATTTGACCATCACAACCAAGCTGTTTATAAATTTCTATGTTATTTGTTTTTCTCGAATTGTTTTCCTAGTTGCCAGTCTGACAGTTCTATTATATTTTTATAAAATTATGATGATGATGATTGCATTCACTTTCAAGATCAAGAAGTTATTTATTTGCTTCTTTTTAATGTATTTGATTAGTTGCCGGTTAAAAAGTCCTCTTATATTTTGAGACATTTTTTCATAAAATAATGATGATGAATTCTGTGTTATTTGCTTTTCATGAATTGTTTTGCTACTTGCCGGTCTGACAGTTCTATTATATTTTTTTCATAAAATGATGATGATGATGCCATGAAGAAGGACCAATTTGGCCTGAAAATTTGGCTTACCTTCATTTCAACATGAAGAAGAAATTATTTTAAGTGTTATTTGTTTTTTTCAAATATTTCAAAATTGTTTGGTTAGATGCCGGTTGGACAGTCTTTTTCTTTTTTATAAAATGGTGATGATGATGATGATGATGAAAAAAAAAAAAATTACAGAATACAGCAATTAGTGGACGACGTGCCACAAATGACAACAAGATGACAAACAACATATAAATTTGCAGAAAAGACTGGTGACAAATTCCATCAACAGTAAGTGTGTTTCATGCTCTGTAGGTGGCACACGATCATGCTACCTCGGTTAGAATGAATAATGGATGGACGCAGCGCACATAAAAGCCTGACTTATAGGACAGTATTAACAGAGCCAAATGTTCATTCTTACTGTTTGGATCAGAAGGGGATGGGGGTGGGGACGGAAGAGAGGAGAGGGAAAGAAAGAGAGAGAGAGGGGGGGGGAGGGAGGGAGGGAGGGAGAGAGAGAAAGAGAGAGCGGGGGATAGCAATCTGTCTACACGAAAAAGTAGGAAAAGTTTCTGGTATATTCTTAAACAACACGGAAACTGAAGTACCGGTAAATAATACCGGATTTGGGGCCAACAGAGAAATTACTGACAGCCAAAAAGTAGGAAATCCTACTAAAGTAGAAAATTTGACATCCCTAATCATCGATGGAAATAATCGAATGATCCCGTGATTGCTTCACTCTGTCCACTTGTTGACTGGCTGTGCTTGCTCTATGCCGCAAAGCAGACTAGTTTGGGCAAACATTAGGTAAGACTGTGGTAAGATTCGGGGGCTAATGATCGCTCTTGAGGGCCCCTGGAGGACGGGGCAAGGTTTGACCACAAGGGCCAGCGCTGACGATAAGACAGTTAACGCAATCCGTTTATCAAAGGCCAAGATCGTTGACCTCCGCTTATCGGCATCCAACAAACGTTCGCTGTTCAGTTACATCGCCATTCTCAATTGTATACCAAATCTGACTGACTATCAATCCCTCGCTTCCTCATCCTTCACTTTCTTTCTCTTCTCTCCCACTTCCTTCCTTCTCTCTCTCTCTCTCTCTCTCTCTTATCGTTCTCTTTCAAATTTCGACCTTGAGTGATAATCATTCTGCTATACATCAACCACTTCAGCCTCCTCTTGTTCATTTTTCTCTCCTTTTCGACTGTACACTTAAAAATCGCATACAGCTTCATGATCATTAGTTGGACATAACCGACACCCTTCCCCCCCCTCTCCCGCGCACAACTCGATCGATCAATACGACTCACGTGCCTCCCAGAGGACCCGGAAACTGACAGCACTATCAACTTTTACCGCGTGCTTGAGTTATTAAAAGAGCTAAATGCCCGCTGGATGGTAGGATCTCGGTTGTGGGGGGGCAACCGTTTATGTCTACACCACAGGCAAACGGCTCTATCCCCCCCCCCCCCCCGGTAAAGTTTCCATTAAATTGGGGCCAACTTCCGCTCTGGATGAAAAAAAAAAAAAAGTGCAGGCTTTACCGTAAATGAGAGACAAATCAGTACGCCTTCAACAAAAGGGATGACAGCCAAACAATTAAAGTATCTATACGATAAATCCACCACGAAACCCACAACAGGCTCATGGACTCGAACACGCTGAATGGATCCATCTGAAATTTGGCACACAAAACCGTTGCATAAAGATCCGTGTTTCTACTTAGGTAAAGCCAGAACAGGTTTAATGAATTATTCTAACAAGGCGATGGTAACTGAATAGTAAACTCGCGAGAGTGTTTGATCCAGATTGTACGTACGTTGGAATGATGCGTTTAAAACACTAAACACGTTTTCTTTGAGTAACATTCAATTAAATCGTCCAAAATCCACGAGCGCACGCTTGTCGTACACTTTGGGTCGCAGGGAAGTATCGGTTTGGTAATCTCCCAAAAAGGCCGTGGGTCTTCTATTATTCTATTAAAGTAGAAGTTTGGCATTCCCCGTTCCGGATCCGGCATGGCGTGCCTGTACCATCTGGTATTCCCATACCGTTTGTCAACTTGTTATAGCAGTATTTTGAACATTCTTTCATTTGAAAACTGAAGACTTCGATTTTGTTGCTGTTTGTGGCAAGGCAGTCCACAGTCTTTCTAAATTAGACCTATGACAATCATCTTGCAATACAAGTCTCACAATTCTGGGGGTGACTGCACATCAGCCAGCAAAACACGCCATATAATCGAGCTAAAGTCTCCAAATTAATGTCGGAATCGCGTTTTATATTAGCCTTTCATCCCCGCTGAAGGGGTCCGTTTGAGTTGGGGTTTAACGACACATCAGCACGATTACGGTTATATGTGTCAAACACGGCAAGATACGTTTACACGTCAAGAAAAAGAGAGGACAGAGAGCGGGACAGAAGACAGGAGCAAAGAAAGAAAGAAAGAGAGAGAGAGAGAGAGAGAGAGACAGAGGAGATGTTACTCCTGGAATGTCGAAGATGGCACTCCATGGGAGACACCCCACCGAAGGCACGCTTACACCGCCTGCAGGAGGGAGCAGAAACCTGCTTGAATACCTCGGGTCCCCGCCGGGGTGCTGAAGGGGCTATCACAGCTGAAAATGTAAAAATCCAAACGTAAAATAACGAAACTACTTCGCAAAAGAAAACAAAAACTTACACATGTTCAATACGCCATGTTATGCAGAGTTTATTATAATTATTTTTATTTTAAAGGCGCACAACTACCCGTATTTTCCCGGAAGATCGTGAGCGTCCTGCGGAAATACGATCTCCGGTTTTACGGCTCATATTAGGAAAACAAAACGGTCGCGTGATGATGTGTCTTCGTTATCATGTCACGTAAGAGTTGCTAAACCTGGGACAGAATGTGTCACGTGAAAAGCTGATCGACGAGCTATTAATATTTTAGCTGTGACCTAATTCAGCATTTCCGTCCTGTTGTCCAGGACCACAAGTTCCAGCAGTTCACGGTCTCCCCTCTGGCCTCCATGGCTCTTAGAGCAGGGAATGCCGAAGAAATGGGACTGGACTTTCTCCCTTGAATGTCCCGGAAATAGATTTTTCTCCTCCCTCTCTCCCTTTCCCTGACCGTCCTGGTCAAGTGTTCCTGTATAGCTGGTGGGCCAGGCGGCTCTGCCATGGCCAGTTGCTGTCTGGGCTATTTACAGTCAATGTGATCTTCCGCAGGGTGTGGCGACGTGCCTGGGCATACTTAGTACCTCCGTGGCTCACACTCCACTCACTCTAGACCTACCCGAGTGGGGATTTGTGTCTGAAAACACGAGGTTGATAGAGTGTGACATACGAACGCAAACGGACCCAACGACACTCTTAAATTCTTTTAACTCCATGTGGTTTTGTTTTTTCACTTTTCCTCCAATGATACCGTTATACAATCTTGCGGGTACTTTTTGACGATATCTGGTCATTGGTAGATTAACAAGGAAAACTGTGGTCTGTGTGACCTGAACTGGTTGATCGCTTGACGCTCTTGAATACTTTCAACATTGGACAAAGATTTCGAAAGACCACTTGATACTTCTAAACGGCCGATGTTTTCAGTTCACAAACGACCAAAACGTAAATGATACATCATCTTCTCACCCCCTCCCCCCCTCCCCCGTCCAAGGATATCCATAAACCTTGGGGACGCACGGGTTAATGGAAAACAGCTGATGAATAAGAGAAAAGCCACAGAGTAATAGGTCATCCCAGACACGATGGCCCACTTTAGCCTATGGAGATAAGGTTCAGCTGGCAAACATATTTCATGGTCTGACACTGTATCATGATGATAATTGATTAGTTTGGTCTAAAAATAATCAAGCAATTTAAGTGAAATAAACATAAAATTAACAAAAATTGACAAAATTAAGCTTTTCATAGGAGTGTCAATCCAGAATGTGACCCCAACAGTTCTGTCAAGATATCTTAAATAGTTTTATAAGTAGACTGCTGAAATTTGGCATATTTAGAGACAATCATGTGCCTCTGTCTTTGTAATCTGAGGTTTACGTTTGTTGGTAGGTCCATTTGAGTGAAACCGAATCTACAGTCCAGTTTTTACTAGGGGATAAGGTTACTGAAACCATCCTAAACAAAATGCATACCAACATATTTAATTTCCAAAGGTACAACATTTCTTGAAATAACCTATGGAATAAATGGAGGAAAGTTTGGTTGTGATAGGCCAAACGGTTTTTGAGATAGCTTGACCAACCATATCTGAATGCCAAAGAAGCTAATTTTTGCCAGTTGAACCGGACCTCATACTGATGGCATACTCATACTGATAATGGTGACAGCACCACATACACTGGCTTTGGGAAGGGCGGTCCACAAGGTGAGGGGGAACCACAAGAAATTAGTAGGCCTTTATAATGTTCCTTTTATTGAAAATAGTATATACCATGTGTCACCCATCGCCATGTGGTTTGTAATGAGCCATTTTGACCATCAGCCAAATTACTTCCCTTTGCCCAGTACAAGAGGTATAACATAAGCATTGTAAAGAAGGAAAATATCACTTTTTTGCTGGTTATGTGACACATGAGTCACAAAAAAAATTCTGAAAAATTCACCATATCATGTACATGTTTTTCCCTTATTATGATAACTTTTTCATGATTTTCTGCAGCATGTGTTGCAAATAACAACAGAAAAAGTGATTTTTTCCTTCTTTCCAATGCTTGTCCTACACCTCTTGTTCTTGGCAAAGGGAAGTAACCTAGCTAGCTGAAAAAATAGCTCATTGCTCTCCTGAATTTTGATATATGCCAACACTCAACCATCTGATTCTGAGGTATGTTAATCTGTCTACATGAAAAGTAGGACAAATTTCTGCCATAATGTTTAGTAACATGTAAACTAGAGTGCACTAATGATAGCTGATATTGGATTTGGGGCCAATAGAGAAATAATTGACACCCCAAAACGTCTTTTGCCCTATTAAAGTAGGAAATCTGACATCCCTGCCATCTAGTTCTGAATTTGGATAAAGGAATATCTTTTTGCCGATACGACAACCACAAACTTTCCACCATCAATTACTATCGCCGACAGCCAGAGCGCTGAGGCACAGAGCGCATCCGACAATAGACTCTTCCTCTGACAGTTTGGAGCGCTATCGCCAACCTCTGGGCTCTAACTGATCAATCGGTACTTACGGGGGAAAAACGGGGAGAGAGAGAGAGAGAGAGAGAAAGAGAGAGAGAGAGAGAAAGAGAGAGAGAAAGAGAGAGAGAGGGGGAGAGAAAGAGAGAGAGAGAGGGAGAGAGAAAGGGAGAGAGAGAAAGAGAGAGAGAGAGAAAGAGGGAGAGAGAGAGGGAGGGAGGGAGAAAGGAGAATAGGAGAATAGCGTCCATCATGAAAGTGCTGAGCGAGTTCATATTCGTACTGAATCTGTTT
>JBCAUA010094008.1:0-10431 GCA_038406235.1 Peronia verruculata
GATAGATAGATAGATAGATAGATAGATAGATAGATAGATAGATAGATAGATAGATAGATAGATAGATAGAGAGATGTCTCCAATGGAATGTTGAGGATGGCACTCCATGGGAGACATCCCACCGATGGCGGGCTTCAGTGGCTAATCCGGGACAGAGGCAAATAAACACAGAAACGCATAAAAATTCTTTAAAATCAGGGTTTAATAAACCTGAGGTAAAACAACATTCAAGCGATCACAGATTTATATTTAACCGTGCATTTGTTTTTACCAAGTAATCATCATGGTAATCAGGCCTCAGCATTTACACATCAATTTAAGATATATCTCTAAAAAAAACTCGTGAGGCAGCGTCTCACCTTTCTCCAGGGCGGGAATTCAAACGATACAGGCACACTGCCCATATCAAACATAGCCGCCGGTATATTAAATATGAATTATACCGTCGAAATATGTTGATGTAGAAATGTGCGATAAATTCTTTATATAGGGAGGTCTTGAGATTTATATTTGTCTACAGAAATGAGTGACTTAAAATTAGAACATTTAACAATGAATTCTTTTCCTCCAAAGTATCGGTGGAGGAAAGAACTAATATACATATGAGATCTTCTCAACGGTCATAATAACCTTAATTCAAATATGAAATGCAGTACAAGATAGGAATAAATTCAGGGGTAAAATACTTTTAGCAACAGGACAAGTTTCATTAACCCTATATCCACGAACAATGAACACTTGAAAGGACAAACACTTTTACGGCAAACTAAGACGTAGACATTCTTAATATAAACGACGACTGTTTATGGAAACAACCTTATGGATTAACCAACTAAGTGCATTTATAAAACTTGTTATAAAAAAATATTTCGATAATTTGCCAGCCCATTTGAAATAGTGCAGCCGTTGAGACAATATAAGTGTCATCGGTAGAACAATTTTGTAGGAATTTTTGGTATGGGAAAGTCTATACGGAATTGTTAAGCTATTGTATGAAAGAGAAACGTTGATAATTCACAGTAGGGTATATCAAAAATTACATAATTATATTTGTGGTGTAGGGAAATTCATATGAGGTTTTTAATTTACATGGTTGTTAAAAGTTGTATAATCTATAGAACATACCTGCAGTTTCAGCATAAATATATAATATATGAAAAATAAAAATGCCAGAAACAGCAAAGTGAAGACACAAATTAAATGATAACGTTAGCGAGACATACGAAAAAATTAGGAATAGGGTCACTGTTGTCTAGCAATGTCAACCATTGACTCACAGACCTGTTGAGGAAGGAAACATCAAGCAGGACAGTTTTGATCTTAAAACCGAACCGACATGCCTGGGACTGCCTGCTCTGTGTCTTCCCTTTGTTAAAACGTTTACATACCAACCACTGAGGCAGTTTTTGCCCTTTTGCAATTACCAGTAAATCTACAAGAATATGTATTGAAGAGCCATTGGATAATGAACTGACAACTTGGATGTCCATAGAATACCGCTTTGTTGTAAGTGGTTTGAAGATACCTGAATCTCTCTGTCATGTCCGATTATTGTGGTAATAATAGGGCTACAATTTTAGTTGTGGCCGATAACGGCAAGAGAAAATCACATTCATCTCAACATGCACGATGCGATGATCATAGGTCATATAAATTTTGTAATCCTCTTTCTTATATTGGGTCTTCATTATTGGGATGTCTCATTTCCATCTGCTTTTCCCCTTTAAGCCTACTCTGCTGAAGAAGTCCCTGATTGTAGGATTCTGACTTTTGTTATCATGACAACTTATCGTGTACGACCGTTTCCAATCCATAGGCCAGGTAGATCAAGTTAGCCAGAATTTAAACTGCACCGAACCTTTTGAGTTTTGCCTGGGACTGCTTGATCAATCTGACCGCGGTCAACGTCTCCTTTTCTCCATTTCCAAAATTCTCTTCTGTCATCTGACCACAAACTGTCATTTGCCCATTCTCTGATACATATTGACCTTCCAACCCTTACATACACTGCAGTTTTGTGGAGTCTGCCATTGTGGTATTTTAAACTTGATATACTGCACTGAGATTTTAGTCCTGATTTTATCATCAATGTAGTGCTTCTTCCTATTTCAGCCTTTGCTACATTGTCTGTCTACGTGTTTGTCCCCCTGTCTATCAACCAGACATCTTTTTTCTAATCTCGCTTATTCCTGAAATCTATATTGAATAGGTACTGTTTTTGAAATTGGCCAAAGAAAAATTACCACCACTTGAAATATAGACAGATTTGACAAACAAGGTTATAATAAGATAAGGGCGAAATGGAAAATATCTGAAACAACCTTCCAACCATTTAACAATTTGTAACTTATTCATAAATAGCATAAACAACCTACTTTTTATCACAGACTATCAGAGCCGCAGAAGTTAAAGCACCGTTGGAACAACAGTAAATGGAGGTTGGAATATTTGCTATTATTCACTGTCCTCTATTGCTAGCGCACACAAGTAACAAGAGCTGGGAAATTACGAAAACGACAATTTTACCTGAAAAAAATTGCATGATAAACACCAAGAGCGTCAACTGGATGACCTTATTGAACATGCTCATACTTTTTCATTTGTTACTTTCATTCCATCTAATATATATCACGATTATAAGGCCTGCCAATCTCCACTGCCGTCCAGCGTAGATATGTTTCTAAAAATATGGACAGAAAAAAAAGGTCCTTAAATAATTACCTTATATTAGCTGAGTTCGACAGTTTCATTGTGATTACGACATGCCCCCACGACTTCGTCTCTGATAAGATTTAGAAAAAAATAAAATTATGTAATGTCCTCTTATCAGTTGATAAGAACAAGTACACCCATGTCTAGACTAAGACATCTGCAGTACGCAAATAATGACACATCGGCTCGTAGGACAAAGGTTAAAGAGTAACAAATGTTATGTCTATTGCTAGAATCTTGTCTGGCTTAGTATAAAATGTTTATGACATGTACTTCAAGGGCTAATTCTGAGAATTATAGGCTGCGTCTGTTCATTGAGATGCCAGTTGTGTACAATATCAAATGTAAAGTCACCACAGGAATAAACTACAACCATTCCCTGAGTGGATTCTATGGATGAGCTCGGTTGTCTTTTATGGTGAATATAGAATGTACACTGCAAGCGGCAACCCATAGCCATAGATACAAGAGGATCTGTCGAAAACATTCCTTTGTTTGATGGCAGCTAAAATATGGAATAAAATTTAGCATAAAACAGCGTAACAATTCGATAATAGATATATCACAGCTCAAACAAGGAAAGTAGCCTTCCAAGCGATCTTGTCTTTCCTGTCATTAAACGGACAGTGACGTATTGTGTGAGCGAAATCGCCAGTACTGTTACATAGGCGGCATACATAATGTCTGAGAAGAGGGCACACAGTTTTCTCGTTGTAATGTAACCTGTGCTTGGTGTACACCTCTGGACCCTCCCCATTGTTCTTGCAGAATTTGCAGTTCATCTTTGGAGCGTGTTTGGGGAGGACCATCCTCCTTTGACGCTCTCTCTCGGCTTCTAGTACAAGCAGGAATTCCTCTCTTTTCTTAGCCATCTCTTCGGCGGGATTGAACACCCGATTCTGAATGAGAATCTTATCACATTGGTCCAGATCATCACTCAGCCCATTTTCGCTGAACCGAGGACACCTTTCTGAACTGGAGCTTGTGATGATCCGCCCTCGTCTCTGTAAACTGCTGATATCAATCAGCGGTTGCTGTAATGTGACATTTTGATTCTGAATGGGACTAGACGTTTTCAGGGGCGCCTCTGATGAAGGTGGTTCAGGTGGGTCCTCATTCAAAGCAACACAAAGAGAGGAGGGGAAAAGACTTTGAAACACAGAGTCGTCTTGTGGCGGATTGGATGAATTCCCCGAAAAGTTTGAATTACAAGATACATCTGATGAATTGGATGAAACGTTTGTTGAGTTGGGGTGCCCAAATAATTTCTTCGGCTTGTAACAGCGTTCGGGGGATGACTCGTAACTGCTGTTGCTATTTGAGGAACGAGGGGAACCTGAGCTGCTTGCAGGGTTGGATTCCAGACTGGGCTCGAAAGACAAGCCCTCGTGTGCCTTCGTGTCCGTCTCCGGCTGGACAAAAACATCATCATAGCAACTGACACTCAGAGGTCCTGGAGTGGTCAATGAGGCGTTGTAGACGGTACCGTTGTACATGTAGAGACCGTCCGGTAAGAAGACATCCTCCGACTGATTCCGAGACCTAGATGGGAGAGAAGGCTGAGTGCTTGGATACCATCCTGGTTGCATTTGGTAACATACCGGCTGTGGCATCATTTGACCACCCAGCGAGTCAGTCTTGGGTGCATTCATCATTAAAGGGGTGCCTGGTAGGGCTTGGAAATACACCTGCTGCAAATGAAAATAATAGGGGTTAATCGCTTGTCAGAGTGCAGAATCATGTGACATTTTCACTTTACTATTTCTTTCCCACGTTTGTTTCGTGTTCATGCTGTTAGATTTTTTACTTTAACGTGAACATTGGTTTCAAAACTTTTGATGACAAGAACAGTCCTGTTGATTGGCCAGATGTGTTAATCACAACGTACACCGACGATGACGTTCTGAACTATCGAGTAGTTGTAAAAGATGCAGTAGTATGTCCACATTTAATGCAGTGTACTATTTCCATATTAAAGTATCTATACATTTCTGTATAAAGTATCTGTATAAATATCTGTACATTTAATGCCTGTGCCATCTGTGCATTTAATGTGCTCAGACTTGGCATATACCTCGTATAATTATATTCCAGAATATCTTTCCAGATGAACAAGCACACAATACGCACTCTCACAGAGACCACCAACAGAGAGTTTAGTTTTTCCATTATACAAGTCATCAAATTTCTGAACCGTCTGCAGGCGATAACAGGCGAATAAATTTCGGAGCTGTGTTGGGTACGCTCGTACGTTAAATACATGCATGTGTTAAAGAATCCATGGCAATTAGAAATTGGTGATCAAACAGAGACACCCCTGTCCAGTAGCTAAAGTGTTAACAACAACAACAACAACAACAACAACAACAACAACAACAACAACAACAACAACAACAACAACAACAACAACAACAACATTTATATCCCCGACTTTCATCTGACCAGACTGGGCCAGTATGTTGAGATCGAAGTAATTCTGCCCCTAGAATTGAAAGACAGCATACAAATTCACAGTCTCACCTGGCTGTTTGGAGCAGGGGTGGTGGGCCAGACTGCTGGTCTAGGGCTGAACAAGGTGTACATCTTGCTGGGGGGAAGTTTGACTTGCTTTGTGATGGGAGATGCGGAGAGCGCTAGTGTCCCACCTGTACAGACATGTTATTTTTCATGAAATGAATTTCAAAAATTTTTCGATCAAAGAATCAAATCGTTTTTTGTTTGTACAATCACTGAAGGTCCCCCCCCCCTTATCTTTAGAAAAAATTGGAAGGAGATGGTAGAATGGAACGAGCAGTAAAACTACAACAAATTAATGTAGGAAGGAGGGTATTTTCATGAGGAAATGTCAGAAAACATCCTGCCATTGATTTCAAGAGATTTCCTCTGGGAGTGGGGATACGAAATTATTGCAGGGCATAGAACTCGGGAATTACAACTATAGTGCAACAATACGTCTTGCACCCAGGGTAAACAAGTCGTCAGTCGTGCCGAGGGCTTCGAGTTACCGCCATTTTTAACCATTTTTCGACTCAAGATACCGACATTTTTATTTTTATCAGGTTAAAAAGGTAAAATTTTTGTTTTGTGAAAAACACAAAAATGATGTCAGATAGGAAAATAGTTTAAGCGGCCTTGTCTCGAGATCGCTCGGCGCTATTTCCGACTCATTTGCTCACCATAGAGATCGCAAACTTTCAAGTGGGATACAACTGTCATGAATGTTTAGCTCTCAACATTTGACCAAGGTTAAAAATGAATATTTTATTTTTGTTGAGGGCCAAGCGGTGGAAGGTTTTCCTTCATCAAAACAGTCTTAGCTGTACTATTTCGGATAAGAATCACTTCTATTGAAAGATTTCCTTAAGTAATGTAGTCCACCCAAGACTGTAACGAAGATTTGTTTGTTGATGATGGCTTTTTCGGTTTTATAAAGAGCTCGAACCCTGAATATAGTAAATAGTAGCTATCCCTAACAGAATAAGGAACTTGAATCCTTGCGCATTGAAGAACAGCAAGATATAGTATCTAGTATTGCTGATCTTTTTCTCCTCCACCCATGGCCTAGTGGGAATATTTGAAAGTGGAAAGATTAAAGAATCATGAAGTGGAAAGATTTCTTATGCAGTATGGATTGGCCGATAATGGGAAGAAGGTGTGCTTGATGAAAACATCTATGGTCTGAGGTGTACAGAGAGAAAACATTTCAATTCTGACTGTAAATCTCTATTACTTAACCAAACAAAAATAGTTATAACGTTAGCAGGAACTTATAGATATTAGAATGACTGTTCGTCTTGTGATGGTATGGCTTTATTGGAATCTAGGCAATACAAATGTTAAGAGATCCGGGAAATGTATATCATCTTAATTTACATGTAATTGACTTATTATAGATTTTCATTATACTTTAAGATAAGGAAAGGTTTGGCCAGGACAAAATTTTCTTCTCATGAAAAACTGCAAAAAACAGTGTCATCAAAATAGATCGTCCTAACAATTTTGGCTGAACTAGGCTGATTATGGAAACCGTTCTTAAACCTGAGCTCGAGGGGAATATGATAAATATTTCTTAACGTTTACTCACTGTTTTGGTGTAAAATGTTGCCTCAATACTGTTGTGTTTCTTGTTGGCAAAGCCACTTCAGAAAACGTTGGCCTGTCTGTTACGTCTTGTCCAAGTAAAATCGTAATCTGAACTGGTCGTTTCTGGAGATGAACATGCGTTCAAGTTTGATGTTTTTGTGATGCAGAGTACAAACTCACTGTGAGTGCTGTTCATTTAATCTCATGTTTATTAAAACTTGTTTTCACACTGCCTGACTTCAGACACGAATTTTACTCATCATTTTTGCTTTTTTATCTTTTCATACTACAGGAATATTTGGGTGTTAGGGATAAATTTAGGCAAGACATCAGTTCTTCTTACAAAAAAAAAAAGGGGGGGGGGGGGGGGGGTTGGACAAAGGCGCTCACACTGAAGGACAAAATTAGGTGGCTATCGAAATTAGAAGAATCGATTTTCTTCGACAAATCATGGTTGAATCTCTGACCATTCTATTTTCTTTTCTTTATTTTTTTCTGTTTTCTTTCTTTCTATAGTTGTTTCTTTTTTTCTTTATTACGTCCTTTCTTTCCTCCTATATTTTTTCTTCCTTATTTAACATGCTTCCAAAATTTAATATTCTTAATATCCCGTGAAAAGGATCCTGATATCTTTCTTTCTCTCTCTCTTTTTTTTTTTCATTCCTTCCTTTTTTTTTTCTGTCAAGAGGCCCATCAAGTCAAAGACTATTTGGTGTTGGAATCCTTCTCCAAATGGCACAATTTGAGAAGAAAAGTGAATTCATGATGGGAGATCGTTTCGCAGATTATCTGCCCCTCGAAAAGAGGGACTCGTGTAAGGGGAGATCATTTTGACCACCCCTATTGCTTCCCTTGGCCAGACAAAAGAGGTGTTTAGCAAGCAGTGTTAAAAGAAAAAAAAAAAATCTCTTTACATCTTGTCATTCGAAAGTCTGATGGCCAAAAAAACTGATAAAATTATAACGATAAGAAGAAAACATTCTCTTTAAAATATATATATATATTTTTTGAATTTTTCACTGTGTATGTTTCAAGGAAAGAGCGCAAACGTGATTTTTCCCTCTTTACACTGTTTGTTCAATCCCGCTTTTGTCTGTTTGTTTGTTTGTTTGTGTTGGGGTTTAACGGCATATTAGCACATAATGGCTATATCGTGCCTAACACGGTGAGTACATAAACACTTTAACAATGGACAACATGTTTATAAAGGGAAGTAATAGAACTGAGCACAACGATCTCCTATTACTGTCTGAAATTGCGGCCAAAAATATCATTTGCGGAACAAAAATAAATATCATTAAGAAATTCTGGGACATCACTCTGACTTCTGGGGACTTATAGAGATAGGTGTCACTGGTCGGGTCACCGAGTTTCTGACGTCGGGCTTTCTCGAATGACATCTAGGTTGGCGCCCGCTGTCATTTGGTTATTTAAAAAGTACAATGGCGTGTATGTTTTATTTAGAACAAAAACTCAAATTTAACAACAACAACAACTATTACAACAGCATAACAACAACATCAGCGAAAGTGACTTCTTTTTTTTCTCATTCCTTTTCATCTTTTCTCTCTCTGACTTTTCTTTCTTTCTTTCTTTTTCTTTCTTTCTTTCTCTCTTTCTTTCTTTCTTTCTTTCTTTCTTTCTTTCTTTCTTTCTTTCTTTCTTTCATTATTATCATTTTTTTTTATTATTTGTATTATTTATTTATTTTTTATATGCTAATGTGAACACGTCAAACGTACAATCAAAATTAAAATCACACACTCAATATTGTTCCGTGATTATCTAATTTCCTGCCACTTTGATTTTATTTTTTTTCCTCCCTCTCTCTCTCTCTCTCTCTCTCTTTCGGTTATCCAACTTTAATTAAGGAGGGCAATGTTTTTGTTTTATTTAGTTTTGTCTCCAACATTCTAAACGTTTCATAAATTGTAGAGCGTCTAAAGCCTGTACTGCACAGGAATGAGTTCTAGATAATGCAATCACTGTTGTTCTCATTATCATTATTATGTCATAATTATATAATTATTATACAACAAAATATCTTAAAAACTATGATGACTGTCCACCGGCAAGTAATAAAATATATGAAAAGTGGAAAAACATTATGAGGAATTTCGAACTGAGTTAATGAAATAAGCTAATATCGCTAGCCAAATTTTCGGCCAGGCTTGGCCCTTCGTCGGAGCAATAAGGAAAAAATATAAGATATTGATAGGGTATTGCTGTAGACGAAAGGAAATGTCGATTAAATGCTTTGTTTACTGTATAGGAGGGGCTTTTCAAATTTGTTTAAAAAGGAATAAAAAAAAAGTACATTTTTGGAGCAATTATACCTTTACAACTTCTGACTTACCAATGTTCACATCAAATGAATATATGTACGATTGTTATCTGTCAGACTATTTTAATCGTTTGGCATTATTGTCATTATTATATTCTTCTTCTTCTTACTATTATTATTGTTGTTTTATTAATATTTATAATACTATTACATTGTTATTATTATTATTAATTACTATTATTATTTTTGCTATTGGTATTATGATTTTACAGCCTGACACAGCCATCTGAAAAGAATGTTTTTCTGGTCTATTTCTAGATAGATCCATGTACGGTTTTCTCGATCGATTTTTAATCATTTCTAAACATCATTAATGAACCAGACCAGCGATGTTTTACAGCTGCAGGCCTGATACACGAGATCCGCACCCCTACATTTATGAGAACAGAGACTTGAACCGAAAAAAAAAAAAAATACTTGCAAGTATTGAAGAATTCAGAATTTGTTTTCAACTGTTTTATTTTTATATTTACTTGTGTAACATAGAACGTTAGTTGTAATGGTCTGCATTGTCCTTCAATGGGCTTCAAGAAATGTTCCCTTACTATAACGTACTGTTAGCTATATATATAACAAACATAGAGTTTTGATATCAAATTAGATAAATGTTCGCTGTAAAACACATCAATACATAAAGGTAACATTTATGAAGCCCTTACTTTCGTACAGCAAGAAGAATTTCACAACTGGCTATCGATCCCGACAGACCGAAGGCAGTTTTTCATTGTGTTCTCAGCTTTCTAAGAATTATAGAGGGCTATTGCCCGTTAGGTGCTCAGATCTTTATCAATCTAATAAACATTGTCTCTATGCACAACGGAACGCAAATAATAATAACAAAATAAATAAATAAATAAAAAATAAATAATTAAATAAATAAATAATTCTGCACTGCCTTTTAAATAAAGCGAAGAGAAAAACACAACGCATTCCTCCTCAACCTGGCTTAGTGCAACTTACATTTTAAAAAAATGCATATAAAATCAACTCCGTCACTTCCAAATAAACGATGTGCAATTGAATGTAAACAGCGTTGAGATTAGAAGAGTGACAGCATGTAAAGTCAAGATATTACAATGATGCACGTGCCTTCTATAGAGTGCATTTTGAATCAAAAGTAAAATGGTGCAAAAAGGTGGATAGATAGATCTAGACAAGAACTCCCTGTCATTTCTTTCTTTTCCTTTCTTTTCTTTCTTTCTTTCTTTCTTTATTTATTTGATAGATAGATAGATAGATAGATAGATAGATAGATAGATAGATAGATAGATAGATAGATAGATAGATAGATA
>JBCAUA010094019.1:0-10431 GCA_038406235.1 Peronia verruculata
TACATACATACATACATACATACATACATACATACATACATACATACATACATACATACATACAAACGTACATACATGCAAACTCAACATCTTATGAGAATAATTACATAAGCGTGTGCATTCGTATCTGTTTTGACGTGCGATCCACGACCAGCCAATGCAGATAACAGAGGTAATTTAAGGTGACGCTCGCAGTAAATTATGGCACTGATATCTGGCTCAGGTTCAGTTATACAAACTTTGCTTAAAGTGATACGCAGCCTGTGAC
The DNA here is from genome assembly GCA_038406235.1 of Peronia verruculata. Lineage (NCBI taxonomy): Eukaryota > Metazoa > Mollusca > Gastropoda > Systellommatophora > Onchidiidae > Peronia > Peronia verruculata. The sequence goes on from JBCAUA010094019.1 coordinate 269, forward strand.
GCAAAATGTTAGGGATGGAGGTAAAGAGCGAATTCTGTGTACACAGCGAGTGATGTGGTAACATTGCTTTAATTTGTACCGTTTTTAACCAAGCCTATTACTTCTCCTCGCTAGACTCAAAGGGGGTGAAGAAGAAGCACAGTATAGACGAAAAACCAACCAACTAACCAATCAACAAACAAAAACCCCTTCACGCTCTCTGTTTCGAAGCTACTTCATGATAAATTCATGAAAAAAAATCATGTTACAAAGAAAATGGATTCCTCTTACTGTAATAGGTGTCGGTGGCCTAGCTGTTAGGCCGCCGCACTCGGGTATCTAAAGCTTCGGGTTCGAATCCTGATCGGTCCCGACATTTTGTCCTTGGGAAAGATAACAATTTACACAAATTTCTTGACTCGACCCAGGTTTAAATGGATACCCAACAATGAGAACATAAGTACTTTCGGTACGCTTCGGTACCCGAGTATAAACAGTGATTGATACTATTAGATTGATAAGGGTTTGAGCTCCTAACAGACAGTCGTCTTGTATGCTTGCCAGGAAGCTGAGAACGTTTATGAGTGGCCTCTTTGGGTCCGTCAGGGTAATAATAGATTGTAAAGCGCTTAGAGCCTGTACTTACGGGAGGGGGGGGGGGAATGGGCGCTATAAAAATGCTCTCTATTATCATTATCATTATTATTAACTTCATCAACTTTTTTCCTGACCAATCTTACAAAACATAAAGAAGAAAATTGATTTTTTTTTTTATGTTTTTGTTTTTGTTGTTGTTGTTCTTGTTCTTCTTCACATTGTTAAATTTGCCTATCACCCATATGTTTCACAGAGAGAAGTAATAATATTATTCAAGACCGGTCCACCTTAGCTTCTTTTTACTGTGGACAAACTACTATCTGAAACAAGAGAGCGACAATGGAGATAAAAAAGTTTACCCACTGGCTACCCAAAACTGTTATAGCCCAGTATGGTACGGGCGGCCTTCGATTTGTAGCTCCACCCACAATCAAAGTCTATACGTATCAGATAACTTCCCGTCAGCTTTAAATAGTCCATTCTAAGTCGTATAAAACAAACAGCACTAATGGAGCTCTCCCTGGGATCTTTTCTTTGACACAGAAATGAGGTCGGAAGGTAATCGATTCTTCTTTTTTTAATGTTTGTTGTTTTCGTTGTGCATTTGAGGATCATGTGACAAAGGGAGGGGGGGGGGGGGCAAAAGGAGAAAGATGGAGAGAAAGAGGACGTAGAGAAGGAGAAAGATAGAGAGAAAGAGAGACAAAAAGAAGAAGAGAGAAAAAAAGAGATGAAAAAAAGAGGAAAAGAAAGATGGAAAATAAGAGAAAGAGAGAGAGAGAGAGCAAGAGACAGGAAGAGAAAGAGAGAGAGAGAGAGCAGAGAGAGGGGGGGGGGGAGAGAAGAAAGAGTCAGCAAGAGAGAAAGAGGGAGAGAGAAGGTGAAGCACATGAAAACAAGAGGCAGTACATGGCATGACAGCTGGCAGTTCACTGCTCACGGGTTACAGGCTGGGCTATCACTCGGCATCAGTGGTAGTTTTATGAGCTCTGACTCAGGATTTGTGTGTAATGGGAGATAAGAGAGAATAAAGAAAAAAATACATTGTGTACTGTTGTAATACTTGATCATTCCTTGTTTCTTAAGTTTTTATCCTTCATGACAAATACCTGCCATGTATGCAAAAAATAAATTAAAATAAAATAACACTTGCTTGCTTAAATGAGAGAAGTTGAAACAAAAAACAAAACAACAACAAAAACAACACACACACACACACACACACACACACACACACACACACACACACACACACACACACATATACACATACATGCACACACACACACACACACACACACACATACACACACACACACACACACACACAGCAAAGGGAAAGAGAGGAGTATAAGAGATTTGGGTGGCAAATAAATGCCATGCCCATGAATTATGCCAGCAACTCGAAATTGCATCCTCAGATAAGGGAAATAGAAAAAAAGTAGGGGCTGGGGTTTGGGTGGGGGTGTACCATTGGTTATTCATCGTCATAAACCGCCGAAGATTCTTATTCTTCCTCGAGTATTTAGATTTATAACAGGACAGATACCCATAAAGCTGAGCCTCTACTTCTAAACCAGTGTCCCTCTGTTCGTAGGCACATTCAGCATCATACTATGTGACAGATAAGTCGGTATAATTATGATGCAAACAAAGTGTACATCGGGGATAGAGATAGAGTGTGTGTGTGTGGGGGGGGGGGGGGGAGGAAGTGAGATGCATATTACATAGTTAGTTCTGCGTACCTGAAACTATACTGCAGGTAAAAGGTAAATAATTACATCACAGTGAGCAATAGTCTGTCCCTTCAGTACACTTACAATGATATCAAACAACTGCACATTTTATGCATTCAGGTATTTCATTTGATATGACGTGCTTCGTCTGTGTTGGGACATTAGATTCGGCGGACATCCATACATTAAAAATTTAGAATGAATATAATCATTAAAGCACATTCGACAAATTTTTACACAAGTGAAAAGGTAAAAAAAAAAATAAAAATAAATTTGAGTTAGCAATTACCTATCAAATTGACACATTGACACATATTCCCATATTTAAATAATCTATGTTTCATCTCAAATGGTTCACTCAGCTATGAAGAACCATGGGAGCATTATTCAGAACCAAAATACTAAAATATGGCTGTTACAAGTTTCTCCCAAGTAAAATGAAAGTGTACCATGTATTTTCATTCTTTCCTTTTTGTTTTTGTTTTTGTTGTTGTTGTTGTTTAAATTTAAATTTTGCTCATAATAATTATGGCCTATCCATTTCCCTGTCACAGCATTTCAGTAAGCTTATTTGGTAAGTTACCTCTAAATTCTTACACGGTGTAATTTGAATGAGGGCATTTTAATTTGTGAAAATGTGAATTGTGCTTAGAGATCAAATTTTAATTCAGAGAAGTGTGTTTTGTTTTTTTTAAAATCAATATCCCGCCCGTTTCGGTATCGATGAAATTAGACGTACCGGTATTGTTTATTTGGATTTTTAGTTCTTTTTCTGGGATAGTGAAGGAATATTATATCACAAGGCTACCTTTACGAATAGAGCCGGTTGATGATATTATTCAACCAAAAGAAAAGAACCGACAGAATGTAAAATCCATTTCCACTCCATCATTTGTTTCTGTTACGTGTATACAATATCGTGAGTGTGTTTGAGGTACTTGTTTTGCCTGTGAGTTCACAGCCAGGGTCTTTGCACTAACCTTGACAGCAACTGACGTAGTATGTAATATTATTGTGTAATTCATTATTTATTTGACTTTATATTATATATGTTATCAACCTTTATTTACCGTACATAACTTTTTTTTTTCACTGATTCTCCACAAGAAATAGAGACAATGGTTCACTACGTACCTGAGTAAACTTTTTTTTTTTCAGTGTGGAACTTCTTAAAAACCAATATTAAACATATAATGAGAAGTAATGCATTCAATCCTTTCAGTTCTAAAACAGCGTTGAAGACGGCACGCTCTCATTACTCTGGGGCAGTGATTTAAAATGACAGATGTAGTTTGGCATCATATTGTACTGACGGAAACTGACTGGCTCGAGGATTTTTTTGTACTTTCAATATCGTTTAATAACAATAGTAATTGGGAGAAACAGAATACCACATAAAATTCTTATGCATATTTAATATTTAGATCCACTTTGTTATCCTACAATATCAGAAATTGAAAACATCTATCCTTCATTATGAAAGACAGTTAAATTTGTATGATATTGCAGTGATGTGGTCTAATGGTCATGGCCTGTTTTTATATATTGATTGTTGTTGTTTTATTTACTTATTTACTAATGTTTAATTTACAAGATTTTACTTTTTTTCTTTTTTATTCATTCACTTGTATATTTTCTGTTGTTTTTAAAAAAATTATATTGTGGTTTTTTTTCATTCAATAGATTTTATTGAATGATTGATTGATTTCTAATGTACTCTTAGCTGACTGAGAATGATATCACAATCATCATTAAGAAAACAGAATTATAATATTTCTAATTCATTCTGCCAAATGTCTTAGAGTAATGGAGACAGAACAAAAGAGGAAAGTCACTCTCTAAGCCATAATCGATAATGTAACTCCTTAGACTAATTCGTCGTATGAGTCATTGGCTCAGCTCTGCCTCCATTGCTCTACTGAAGTTCGTCAATGAGCAAAGAACTTAAGAAGACATCGCAGTATAGAAAGCTTGAGAAATCAGAATAGACTAACACATTTACTGTTTTTCACCCGCAGATAGTCTAACAGCTCTTTCTCATCAAATATCGGTAGCCTCAGCGAAAGACATTGCAGCTCTAAAGGAAGACAGCCAATCTAAGTGCTTGTCACTACAGCACCAGTGCAGAATAGTGAGTCTCTCCCGTGAACAGACCACACGAACCGATGTGGTACATGTAGGACAGAAAATATCAAAATCTCCACTCAAACAAGCCAGCGGTTTTGTCCCAAGCCCTAGGGGCTCTAACCAGCTAATTGAGGAACCTCACTCACTCAGCTCTGGAACCGCGTTATGGCCCGACTTGTTTAGGCAGAGGCCACTGTCGTTGCCATGGTTACTAATTTGCAGCCATGTTCGTACCCGCAGGGCTAATAAAGCTGTATTCAAACACCAAGAGACTTAGGAGGTGCTGTGCTTTTCATAACTTATCAACGTTTAGAGAGATGCAGTAGAGACTAGCATGTGCCTTGCCTTTCCTTGCCCGAGGCTGGGGCGATCAAACCAAAGCCTTTCATAAGATGAAGTAGGTGGTCCTTAACCCTCTTAAATCCGAAACAGCTTTCATAATAAAGTTCTGTTACTGGCTCTGAGCTGAAGAGAATGTCGAGAGCTGTTTATTAAAACATTCCTGTTGAGAGATGCCATACCATTCATGGCAGTAACTCTGTTTTATATACTAATTTTTCTTTACGCTCAGAGTCAAGGCTTCCTCACTCACCCAATGCTCCTCAGCCGACACGTTCTTTATTATTAAATTATATTTCTATTTGTTTCTACGAGAACAAAGATTCCTTAATTTTCCACTCTTCAGTCATTCTATCGCCCGTGATACTCCGAACTATAAATAGGGCTATTGTCAACTGCCTGGCTTTTAAGCGAACTGTTACACGTAGATGGGCATTCACTAACCTGTAATTGAGATATATTTCTCGATTACATTTTACCTGCACCACAGCTGTAGTATGGAGATGAGATGATAACACCCTTTCTAAGCATGATTGCTCACATTGTTTCCCGCTCTTCGCCATCTTCCTCCCCCCCCCCCTCCCCACCCACCTCTTGAACCATCGACGCACCACCTTGTGAGTTTTGGACCAGATCTCCACCCGTCAAGGTTGTATATTAGAATTTCAGTGTCCACAAACGTTTTCTTAGTCTATTTTTTCTTCTGCCTACCTCTTTTTCCTTCTGTCTAATTTACCTGAAATGTTATTATGGCAAGGCCACTGGATTTTCTTATATTGTCGTACTCTCAATCTCATCCATTTTTATTTATTAATTAATTATTATTATTATTATTTACGTTTGTAAGAAGGTACTAGCATTGTGGTTTAAGTATGTTTGACCGAATTACATAGTGTTTAGATGATGGTTCGAATTGTCTCACACAAGAACTGCAAAAGACAGATAGGCAGAAACACTAACCCCAAATTCAGGATGTATTCATTGTCTGCTATAAATTTTGATTTGTGTTTTGTAATGGCATAGTTCGTTCAATTTGTGGCCAGTGCCTTATTGTGAAACAAAGAAATTTAAGAAAATGATATCAAGAAAAATAGAAATATATTGTGTTTACATATTATCTGAATCAGACTTTATAACATATGCATTAAAATTAGTGGTCATACAGTTCTTCGAAGTAAAGAGGACAAAATCCACATCATTGTAACTGTAGACAGACATTTGCCAATTTCCCACTGAGCTCTGTTTGTTTAGTTTGTCACCTACATCAAAATTCGCTCCTTGTGTCTTAGTAGACTTGCTCAAATACTGTGTCCTCAAGACATCAGAAATCTCAATGTAAACAGAATTAACTCAGAAACTGTGTGCAGAAACTGAGGAAAATTTGAAGTTTGCATGATAAGATTTTTTTATCAGTATTTCTGAAACGATATTCAGACCCAGCACCGACTGTATAGACGACTACTCTGTTAAACATCATATCTTACTTGGAGACAGCCTGCTGGGTACGTGAGTTTTGAGAAAATCGTCACTTTGACACTTCAGTGATTTGTGAAATATATTACTTCCATAACACGTTACCTGCTCAGAAGTTCATGAGATATATTTAAGCATCCTCATTCTATATCATCCCATAACTAATGGTGAATACTGTTTCCCATTGAAAACGAACCAAAGTTCAGTGTCAGTAATGTTCAGAGCCCAGTGCAAACAGAATGTTAATGCATTGATATCATGACAAATTACCTGCATGGCAGGCCATAGCCAATCATACTCCTTCTACAGACTGATCATCTCATGAGGCAATGACGGAGGTCTCACTGAAAATTAATGTTCAGTCACGTTGCAGACAGTGAATCGTTACATTCAGAGCAGTACTATACTAACCTTCTTAAAATACAGGTGTCCTGGTGTTATGTGCCGCACCCACAGCCAGATGTACCAGGCCATAAACACTTGAGTTCATAATGGCTCTGAACTTAGGGTAACCTTAATGTTTAGTTAGAGCAAAGTCTTTCCAGTGTAGGAAATGGAACTTTTTTTTTTTTTTTAGGTGGAGAGATGGCAAGATAAGAGGGAAAGGATATTGTTAGGGTTGTTAGGAATTGACTAGAAAAGTAATTATGTACAATAAACATAATATCTATTCATTTGACAGTTCAAGCTATATGTGTTGGTCTGTTTATTCCTTGTTCTATGGTATATTTCTGACGCACGGTTATTCACTAATAAGAGCTGATACCGAAAGACTTATGATATAACTTCGCACTTCCACCGGTGAGATGATTAGACGCTTTCAGACAGTCGTCAAGTTTGGTGTTGTGTGCCCTATGGTTCGATTAGCTACATATTATGTGAAGAGACCATCAAGGAAGATCAGGTAGGTTTCAGAGCAGGAAGGAGCGCAACTGAACAAATTTTCAATCTTAGAATACTCTGTGAAAAGTACCTGCAATATCAGAAAGAACTTTATCACGTCTTCGTGAACATTTAGAAAGCTTTCGACAGTGTTTTGCATACAGCTTTGTGGGTAACCACGAAGCTGTATAACATCAAACCCAACCTGATCAGAAGTAAAGAATACCTCTACGACAAGGCGATTTGTGCAGTCTGTCATGACAACAGCAACGTAGAATGGTTCCAGACTATAACTGGAGTAGGCCAAGGATGTCTGCTCTTCCCCACTCTCCTCAACATCTCCCTAGAGGGAACAATGTCTGAAACACTTGAGGACCATTAAGGAAATGTCAGTATAAAAATTAAGACAATTAAAGGCCTGCATTTTGCCAATGGCATTAGCAGTTTGACTGGACAAGAGCAAGAACTTGGTAAACCCCATTGGTAAAGCGTCCACAGCATATGGCATGCGAATTAGTGCAGAGAAGACCCCGTTGATGGCAGATAACTCAATGGCATCAGCACTGACATTGCCATTAACAGCCAGAAACTGGAGGCCGTCCGTAGCATTAAATATTTGGGAGCCATGGTATCGAATGAAGGATCCGAGCCCGAAGAACTCTGGTGGATGTCCCAGACCACAGATGCAATGTCAAACTAAAAGTCACTAACTTAGGAACATCGCCATCAGCTCCAAGGTCATACTAATGCGTTTCTTGGTCAAATTCATAATTTATGTGTGCATGTGAACCGTAGATAATAATAGCAGACATTGAAAGACGGGTAAACGCACTAGAGATGAAAATGTCTTCGCAAACTCCTCTGTATCTCGTACAGAGATCACAATAACGAATGACGTAGTGAAAACCAAAATTGGAAAAGCCTTCTGACTTCAATGAAAAGAAGCAAACCGACGCACGTGCTAGGGCACGTCACATGATCATCTGGACTGGTCAAGACTATCTAATCGGGACCAGTACAAGGAGGGAGGTGAAAAGATGACAGAGGAGACGATGAGAACACAATATCAAAGAGTGGACTGGCCTTGGCTAGAACATCGTACTGCGGGAAGCTTAGAACCACAGGGAGTGGAGGAAGTTGGTTGTACAATCTAGAATGGTATCCCAACGGTCAGCCAGATTACAAGATAGGTGAAGCAGATGGTGATGTCTATTGTATGTATGCAATTATTCATAATACATGTATTTTGTTTCTGTGTTCTTAATCTTTTCCGCTCTCTCATTTCCAATCCGAAAATCCCATGATTGTATAGATTCTAAAAGTTCTTTTTTTGTCGTAAGAGTGGATAATGTACTCTAGAAGCAACTAAGAAACTACTAAACTGTTTAATTTTTTAGAGTGATGAAATAGTATTCATGTTCAAGAAATGTCAGTACTTGTCTTAAGTGACACTGTTAGACAATAGTCTGTCACTTTTAGGAAAGCGATTCAAATTCAATATCTAATGATGGAGTCTATGAGAGACTAGGTTAGCCCTTTGGCACTTTCAGGGTTAACCATTTCAGATCCTGCTTCCTCAACAATCACACATGTTATCATGTTGTTTTCAAAATCTCTCTTCCTCTCTCTTCTTTTCTGCCACTCTGGGCTGACCTTTCGTTTGTTATGTATGCATTTCCTTGTAATATTTACCCTGTGTTATCCTGTTTTCCTTGACACGTTTGTCATCGAAGATTCCACACACATTGGCCACACTCAGAGGAATAAAAGGAAAGTTATCAAACTGGAAAAAAAGAAAATGTTATCATCCCGTTAGGGTTTATTCTGGCGATAAATATGCAGGATAAACAATTTCAGTTTAGATAACAAACTTTAAATGGAGCAAGTAAATAACAGTTTGATAAAAAGCAAATCGTATCAATCTCTTACATTACCGTTAAAGAACAGTAGATAAACATGGGAGCGATGGACTAGTCTGAGGCCTTTCAGTTCACTCCTGATAAAGTTTATTTTTAATTATTTTCTTTTTTATTTATATTCTGAAAAATTTGATTCACCGGTGATTACATTTGAAAATAAATTTTCTTCTTATTTTCTTGTTTCTTGCTATTTTCTTTTAATTCTCAAAGTCTGTATATAGACTCAAGATACATCGATATTCCTATAAATAAAGAGTTGGAAGAAATGCCACAGTTTAGATCCTTAACTACGGCATTCCAGGAAACTGTTTGTAATAGTTTATGCTGAATGCTAAACGTATTTTAACGAAACGTTTTTCTTTAATCACGACTGAATCGCTTCTTCCCTTATTAGAATAAAATTTTCATTTCCACAATGTTAACAGACAAGCTACTGTATCATTCTACCTAAGAACTCTATTGTTTTAGCCATGAGCGAAACAAGAGAAAACAGAGCTAAATCTTCGGCTTACTCTGAATTAGAGTTTTCCATGTGAAAGGCTTTTTGTCACATTCAGTTGGGTTAGTTTTTGTGCCTGTCTCGCCTTTTGTTTACAAACACTTGTATATCTCACTCTAACGTTGCTGGCCCATTTCCCTGATTTAAGGCACCGCTTGTGTACGCAGTTATCTCCCTGTCAGGTTGTCAGGGGAAGTGTTGACTTATGTGCATGCGTAGAACCACAACAACAGCACGCGCGTTTCATGTGGGACTTCGCCAGGGAACAGATTTATCATTCAGGTCAGCCAGATAGCTTGATAGACGTAAATCTAACCACTTAATGGATCTACTTGGTGCCAAAGGCGGCCTGCCTCTAAAGCCGGTGGAAACAGGTAAAAAAAGGGGCATCCTTTGAACCTTTGCTTTGGTATCTGTTTGCCAGAGAGACGAAAATTGATTAAGTGGATAGTTACTGCTATTTAAAAACCCAGAGAATATCGATGTATTTATTGTTGTTGTTTATTTATTTTCACTATTTCACCTTGCTACCAGGAGTGTCTATCTATCTATCTATCTATCTATCTATCTATCTATCTATCTATCTATCTATCTATCTATCTATCTATCTAT
>JBCAUA010094041.1:0-10431 GCA_038406235.1 Peronia verruculata
AAGGCGGAGTCTCTATGGTCAAAACAAACACCCTGAGGCTAAGCACTGGCGCTGGCGATCCAGATTGACAAGCCCGGGAAGGTGCGCCGCAGGGCGTTGTAGCCTTTAGGCTGGGTCACAGCTCTAGAGTTAAGCAGTGAGTGAACTTTTAGTGCAATTTTTTTTTTTTTTTGTTCAATGCATTATGAACATAAATTTCGGAATTAACTGTTGAGTAATAGTTCAAAAATTGTAATTTAGTGGCACGGCCTAATAAGGATTAACAAAAGTAATCAGCCGATTTCTCATGTAATTCAACTGAAGCACTGTCATCATTTTTAATTGTCAACACCTCAACTTCTACTCATGGTAAAAACAAAAAAATTATTTAACAGACATAAAGAGAAATGAATAAGCTTCTCAGTGATACCAATAGTTCGAAAATGATAAAAAAACTGATCAGCTAATGGTGTTATTACATTGCCTCTCACATATATATTTTGTCTATCTTTAAAAAAAAAAAAATAATTTGTGCCTATTTTCTCAAAAACAGCTACTTGACTTGGGCAAGAGTGGACTGACTGTGAGGAAAATATGATTTGGATACGACAAAGATAAGCAGATGTGTCTTGACCTCCTAGACACAGCGTCAGGTTTGTGTTATCAGACACAGCTTTTTGAGTTATCAGCTACAGTTGCTGACAGCCAAACAATGGAGCATCTACTGCAGGAAATGCTTGAAAGAGGTTCACTGTTCACTTCTGTGTTTGATACATGTACAACACTGAGACCCCTTGGTGACTTGCTCAGAACTGTAGAAGATCCCTTGGTTTCAACGTCCTCATCCTCCGCCAGGAAAGCCCACGAGTCACACCCATTTTGTCGTCTAATCAATGTCGTCAATGTCTCCAATGACGTTGTCATCCATCAGCTCTGGAAACAGCTCATCCCGAGGATTGTACTCAACTAACTCTGTGCCTGAAAAAAGAAACAAAATTATTCGCTGTCTTTAGAGCAGGCATTGATTCCATAAGATTCTTCATAAACAAAGAAAGCAAAGGTGAATGAACCTGGGTCAGATGCAGATGAGGGTCCAAGAGATCTAGGGTAATGAACAGATCAGTAAATCATCACTAATCCAATTTCATTCACACAATATCGTTACTGTCTCCATGCAAGGAACTGATAACTTTGTACTGACACAGTTTTTAATATTTTAAAAAAATATAATGTTTAAGACTGAAAAAAAAAAAAATGTCTTGCAGCCAGTCAAAATGAGAAGTATGTAAATTTTTCTATATGAGGTTTTTGGTATCATGTGAAAGCTTATTTCATACCCTTTCAGATGGTGAGGAAAGTTATGAGCTAGCTTTATTCTAGCCATAGATATTGCAGTTTAAAGAGACAAAGGGCTCTCCTCAGAGGTGACCGTGATTCTGAGAAAAGCGAGTTTAAATGAGTGGTCGAAAGCATAAATCTACGAGCCTATTTCACAAAACAACTTCTATAAAGTAATATTTATAAATTGAGGATAAGAGCTGATACCGTCTTGTTTAGAATGAATGCACTTTTAATTTCTGCATCTTAAAAAAAAAAGAAAAAAAATCAACATCCGAACTCCCTCATCACGTTCAAAGCCAGATTTCCCCAATTCTAGCCCAGCGATTTACGTTCCATTTTGACTGGCCGCGAGACAAATATTACAACACTTTGTTTTTTTATCCAGAAAATGTAATATTCGTCTTACCTGTGATATTGCCGTCGGCTCCTGAAAGACCTGCCTCTTCCTTCACTTGTTCATCAGTTTTCAGTTCATCAAGATCCTGATGAGAAGCGATAACTGATTAAAATATTCAAGGACTGATAGTTCAACAATTTCACTACCCCCAATAAGGCTCAATTAAGAGATCGTAAAGTCAAATGTTCTTATTTCTCTTGTATTACAACTATTAAGATGAGGAAAATTATTGAAATTAAAAAGTCTTAAGCCTTTCTGATAGATATAGATCTAGATACAAAGGATAACAAAGTGCATAGATACACTGACGAGTTGGAATTTCACGATTTTCTAGAGCAAAATGAAAACGTAAAGATTATAGCAACGTATTAGGATAAATTTTTAGGTTATGGTAGGAATAACTAATGTGTTGGGGGGGGGGGGGCATATGCACATACCATCAGTGCCAGAATAAGAGGCCACCAAATTCTTACCTTCTCTGAAATAACTGCCCATGGATTGGACGAGTCAAACAGCTGAGGAGACACAAACAATAATAACAATGATATAAGTTTCTAGAGTCAAGGACGATAACAATGTCAAAACTAAGGGTTGAATGAGTACAGACTGTCTGTGGGACAGTTAACTCACACTATACCATGTACAAACTACAACACAACTGTCAATGGGAAGACCATACCAAAACATATCAGTTTCTGGACGGAAATGTCAATGTTGGAATATTTTATTACAAAACAAAACAAGCAGCAAACAAAACTTTGGGTATAGAAGTTTCTATTCTCCATCTACAATGACCTGGTCTCTTTCTCTATTTTTTCAGCTGTAGCCTACATATTTTTACCTGCTACCAACAAACATCTCTGACTTATAAGCACATACTGATAATTTTTTTTTAGCCATCGGGAGAGAGCCGTATATGATCCACAGCTCTTACTAAATATCATGCGCTGAATGGTTCATAAGTTCAGAACTCCATATCATATGTCTTGCAACCAGGGCAAATGAGTCGGAGGTTGTGTCAGGCAATAGAGATATATGGCCATTTTTGGCTGTTTTTAACCATTTTCCAATGAAGATACTAAATTTTTTGTTTTTTGTTTTCACAAAATGACAATTTAACCTTTTTTAATCTGAAAAAATAAATATTTTGGTATCATAGTTGGAAAATAGTAAAAGAACGACTGTGACTTGAACTCACCCGGTACGACTTCCAACTCATTAGCCTTGGGCGCAAGATTTATTATTCTGTTATAGCACTGGCTGATATGAATGCATACCGATTACTTCTATGTACTCAAATACCATTTGGCTTGAAAAAAATATTTTTTAAACAATCTGCAAGAACAAAGCAAAAGCAAAAAAACAATCAAAACTGTCTTTAACTACAAATTCCAAGTTCTTCAAGTCTGGCATAAAACTAAAAGATGGAACCCAGCAAATAATTAGAGTCAGCACAACTGACAATAAACACAGCCCAATGGCTGTTCAGTCAACACAACAAACTATGCAAACAAAGTCTCAAACTTCCAGAACAATCTGGTTTACCTCAATGTTGAGGAATGCAATGCCTTTCTAGAAGCTGGACAAGTCAACAATCAAGAGAACCCAAAGCCTCTCAAGAAAGTTCAAATATTTTATTTCATTATAAACTATTTTTCAACAGAGGATAATTGAATTTTCTGAACAGCAGAACACAAGATTTTAGAAAAACTGATCAAATTTCCCGCCGCAAGTAGGTCAAGCACTTCCTATATAATTAAATCACCAATACTACTAACTACTAATATTATTTGGGTGGCATGTAGGTTCAATAGGCTTTAAATTTATTTATCCGGTCACTCATAGCGAAGAGTTTCAGTCATAAAATTTGCGGGTGGCAAACAATATGAAGCTGAGAAGTGAGGCAACCTTACAGCCAAGGCAAGGCTAAGGTCACAGGTCAACGGGATTTCCCGAGATACTGGTGAACTTTAGTCTTCCTATTTCATAAGAAATGACTAAAGTAACACATAATCTGTGAGATATGACCATGTTTCCACAAAACTGCTGATAAATTAGTAATTTAATTCTAATTTCCAATGCATTTCCGTTAGAACTTAACAACTCAACATAAACTCATTCTGAAATTGTAAGATAAGTTTAGTTGAACACAAAAGATTCTATAGAGTGGGTTCTGGTGTGCGACTCGGTCTAGATCTACAAAATGTCGGTCTAAGCAGATGCACAACGCAGGATAACACAATGTCTTTGGAACGCACAAACCTATCTGTAAAGTGTGAAATCGTTCAAATAAAGACAACAAGAGCAAAAATATAGCAATAAAATTCTGAAGTTCAAAAGTATTCTGGATAATTATAGTTCAATTAATGCTAGTGCGCGGTGTTTCACTCAAAGTAAAACACAGATCTGCGTGACACCACGGGTGGAAGTGCTGTTATTTACAATCCACAAAGAGGCTTGTGTCGGTTCAGCGCTGACGACACCAAATTTGCAGCTAACATCAGACCGGGATATTTTGTATCCTTAAACACGGACGGAAATTTCAATATATCAAGCAAATCAAAGTATTTTCATCTTGTTTTACACCTGATTGTACAAATTAACAGCAATAACAGATGGCAGAAGCCAAAATTAAATTACGCACATTTCTCCTCTGGTTATAGAAACACCTTTCCAGCAAAGGAAATGCTTGGTGTTGTGTTTTTGCCACTTAGTACAACATATAAGGCTATAAATCACACAGTGGTTTATATTTTCTCTTGAAACTGTTCACACAGCCAAAGGAATAATACAGAAAGTTAACTGAATGAAGACAGCAACACAATATTCATGAATTTTATTATGAATGAATGCTCAAAGCAGAAAATGCATTTTCTAGACTTTGAGTGTTTTCCACCTTGTCTTTCTGACACGAGAGGTTTCACCCTTTCAAGTCATGTATCATTTAGCAGTAACAGCCTTCTACCATATCATATTTGAGCTCACTATTTTAGCCATCTGATGAACGTCCACTGCCTGTTTACACTGAGCTTGCAGATTTAGTGCAAGCTGTCAGAAGACTTACGTCCATGAGGAAGGAAGGATCAACTTTGTAGTGCTCCTGCAGAATGCCCTTCAGTCCATCCAAGTCCGTTGACAGCAGATCTAACTGGTCAGAGCTACATGCCAAGAGAAAATGAGAAGCAAAAGATAAAGGGAGAAGATACATGTGGGAGTTGGGCAGTTCTGAGTCAGATGCACATCAATACTGACTACAACGCGTCATGCATTTCTAGACATATTAAGGTTCACCTGAGGTATTCTGTGCTTCTTTATGACAATTTCAAATGTCAAGAAATGCTATAAGTTACTTTTGAGAAAGTAATATTTTCACTATTTAGACTTCTTAGTATGTGGTGTTTTTAATTTTATATATTTTAGGGATGTCAAACTGTTATCACAAAAAAGTTGGGAAAATTTTGTCACTAGTTATGGAAGACACTTTTTAAAAGACCCTGCAATGGGGCCATAAAATTATTATATAACTAGTCAAAATTCCAAGAACTAAAACTAATAAGATCCCACAGACAGTGCCACTACCATAATCATCAAGCGTAACTAGACCAGATCTATTTTCTAGATCTAGCTGCCCTTTCACACTAGTCTTTCTAAGATCATGGCCACATTATCTGTTCTGGTCAGTACTCCGATGTGCTGATTTTCCATCAACAACCCTCACATGATTACTCGACTGCATGTGTCGGGTGTGAGGAGTTACATGCTGTGAACTTCGATCTCAATCTTCCAACAACCGCCAAATAACAGTCCGACAATCGTCCGAGGTATGAGGAAAACTCTTTTATACTTCCTTTTTCACTGTCAACATATGGAATTAGTATCACAAATTATAATAAAACCGAAATTGCCTTGTGGATTCAGTGGGCCTACAGTAAAAGTCGGCAGTTGATCAGTCAAAAGCAGGAAAGTCTGTGACAAACAAAAAGTTGGAATTCCAACTAAAGTCAGAAGTCTGACATCCCTGATATTTACACTGGAACTTATGTATACCCATGTATTATTGATGTCTCAAATGGATGTATGTGTGTACACCACGTACACTATTAAAAGTAACGAAACAAACAAAATTATTAAGAACATGAATAACTAGCAAAAATGATGCATAAATGCTGTTAACAAATTTGTTTGCCAATGTCCACTTAGAAAAGCGAAATTCCTGTCTTACCTCAGAGTAAATTCATCATTGTCTCTTGGGGCTGTGACAGCCAGGGAAGCGTCTGAACTGCCGGCAGCCCCACTGTCTCCGCTGCCAGAGGAGTTCAAATCTGAGTTTGCCTTCACCAAGTTATTCAGGCTGGCTGTCTGGGCGGCTGACATAGAATTGCTCCTGCTGCTGCTGGTCGCTGCGGGTTTCGGCAGGGTGGAGACTCGTTTCACAGGGCTGACACCAGTATCTGAGGGCGCTGTGGCGGTGACCGAACCCTTTCTCTTACGCTGTGAACAGTTCAAATAATAAAGGCATTTCCATTTCATTTCTTGATTATATCTACAGACCTGGGCAACCTTATAGCAGGCCAGACACTGAGTAATGACTAAAGGTGACTGTTTACATCCCCCAGATTTAAAACGTCATCGTGTCCAAACCCCTAACAAAGGGCCAAATTTAAACAATTTTATTCATATAAATCATAATGGTAAAAATGAGACAGTAAATAATAAAACAAAAAATCTGTGACGTCAAAACATTGATCAGATTCAAACATCATACAAAAGGTAATAAACATTGACAAAAATGGCCAAAATTAAGAAAAGGCCGCCAAATCTGTGGGCACCTGTGCATGCAAATTTCAACAGTAGTCATCTGATCTGAGTTTCACTCACCGAAATTTTGTTGTCTTAGAATGACAATGTCAAAACTACATAATAAAGTTGTGTTGCAGTTAGAATAGTTCTATGGGCCACGTTTTAAAGCCAGCCTTCACTGAGTCAAGTCACCTGTCCTGATTATAAGGACATCTTGCTACAGACAATACCCACCATCACAAAAATGCTCTACCAAATGATTTTAACTAGCCTGATTACTCCACTTTGACCTATGGGTTTTGAACAACCTAGGAATTGAAGTGGAAAAAAAAAAAAAAATTACGTGTTTCACATCATGAAAAATTCTGAGAAATTCAAGATGTAAGGAAAATGTTTCTACTTGTCATAATGATTTGTCAAGTTTTTAGACCTGGCTGTTTCTTTCCCAATTACTTTTCTACTATTGCAACATCATAGATCTCACAGCCAGTCAAACTAAGATGTATGTCTGCACCTTACGGGGTTTTTGGTATCATGTGAAAGCATTTTCTATACCCTTTCGAAAGGTGAAAAAAGTTCTGAGGTAGTTTTATTCTAGTCTGAGATATTGCTGCTGAAAGAGACAAGCCCCCCCCCCCTCACAAGCAATGACCCAAATTCTGAGAAAATCGTGTTAGAATAAACATTCCAACGTATAAATCTACATACCTACCTCACAAAAACCTGATTTTAGTGAAGAAATATTGATAAAATGAGGGTAAGACCAATAAGGTCTGGTCTAGAAATAAATGCACTGTCGATTTCTGCAATTTAGAAAACTTTGATGTCTGACCCATTCATCACATTCAAAGCCAAATTTCTCAGTTCTAGCCCAGCGACTTGCATCATATTTTGACTGGCAACAAGAGATAGAATAACGAGTCAGTGAAGGAAAGCATCTTTTCCATGAGTAAGAATCTTTGTAGGAACATGGTTAGCTAAAAATCAATGGCAAATTAAGTTATGTTACATGCAGGCAATACATAACAACATTTTCCGTCTCATAGCTCCATTATTTTTAAGTCCCCAACAAACTGCATCTTGATTGTCAAGTACACAGAGTTCTTGTATTTTGATATGCTGATTTCACTTTGTGGATTTTAGTTTCTTTTTTGTTTCCGTTTTTTTTTTTTCACATAACGAATTTTCTGGGGCAGGGAGAGAATGTTGTGATCTCCTCTACTATCTCCACATTGCCAGACATGAGCTGAGTTGAACAAGCTGTTTAAGTCGGCAAAAAATTCACCACACTTCTTGTCATTCCAAAGACTGACCACTGAAAAATTTGATAGAAATATAACAGAAGGAAACCACTTTCAAATATCATGCAATAATTTGTGTAGAATTTCTGATGACGCACATTTCAAACAAAGGGCGTAAAAGTGATTTTTTTTTTTTCTTCTTTACACGGCTTGTTGAACACCCCTGTGTCTGGCCAAGGGAAGTAATAGGGCTGGTCACGATGATCTCCCTTTCCATGTGTATACTCTCCCAGTCCACCTCCCCATAAACTCCCTCAGATCATCAACTGTTATGGTTAGAAATTAATCAATGGCAATATTTATAGTTAACTTAACTCCATGGATGTGGTAATGAAAAAAAAGCTGTATTTGAGACGAGACACGATGAAATCAGGTTTCGTCAAAATGACAACCGGAGAAATCACATGTTTTTCAACATTAAAATGAATTCTTAACGAAATTTTTTTTTTCTTCATAGAATTCTTCTGAATCAATCTAAAAATGCATTTGAGAGTTAAATTTGTTAATACAGATTGAGTAAAAGCCCAGAAATTGTAATTTAGTGGCATGACCTAATACACATTAATAGGAATTAACAAAAGTGAAAAGCCATTTTTCACTAAATTCAGCTGCAACACCAGGTTACCCCCATCATCTTTAATTATGAATATCTCGAAGTCCATATAAGGTAGAACAAAACTGTTTTTATATAATGAAAGCGAAACAATAATCTTCATAGTGATACCAATAACTTTATATGCCCCCCCAAAATTTAACAAGAGCCTGACTTCGTGTCATATCTCATTTCGTGAATAAAAACGCCTGTTGAAAAAACTAGACCCACATCCTCAAAGTCATGATTACCACTGCCCAGTACTTTCTCCAGTGATGATGATGTATCCTGTGCATAACCAAAAAAAAAAACTGAAATTAATTATTTCAGGTCCACATCAAAACGACGACTTTTCTTGAAAATCAAATCTCTATCTTTATTTAAATTTTTTTTTTTTTTAAAAGTAAATCAGTTACAACTACTTCAATGTCTGATTACTATTAATAGATATTCCAAATGTATAATCCTGATTTAACAGTTCAGTATTACGTAAGTAAAATACTTGCCAGCATTGACAAAGTTTGATTGTTCAATCACTGATGAAATATCATCTGCCTGCTTTGTTTCTGAATCACAATGAAATGTTCTTTCAATCAAGCAATTAAAAAAATTATTTCCTTTTTTCAGACATGTGAGGTATAAACAAAAGTACCATAAAGAAGAAATATGTCCATTTGAGACATGGTTTGATAGAAAAGTCTGAAACAAAATCACGGAATGAAATTCTTGTTTTCTCCCACTGTGATGGAGTTTCCCCACAATTTTTTTGTTTGAGTATGTTTAGGCGAAAAGTGCCAAGGGTGATTTTCTTTCGCTTTTTTTTTTTTTTTACAGTAATTGTTCAATATCACTTACGCCTAACAAAAGGAGGTAATCTGGTTGACTGAAAACTGATGACAAAGCCAGTGTACTGTTTTACTAAATAACAAGGATTATTCTTGGGACTGATAATGCAATTTACAATGTATTCCTCACTCCCCCCCCCTCCCCCAACACCCTTAAGAAATCAGAATTATGGTCAAAGATTAATGTACAGGAAAATAGTGGCTTCAATTCAGGGATCTTGTAATGAAAAACAAAAAAAAAGCTGATATTAGATAACTGAAAACATCTGTTGAAACAATCCGACCTACGTCATCCAGTTCGAGATATTTGGCATTGTCCAGCAGATCCTGAAGCGGGGACAAATCCTGCATGTAACCATAAAATTACAAACACATCAGACCTATGATACCAGCATGACTTTTCTTAACCCTATAAGTATCAATGGAAACCACAGGGTTATCTGGAGATCTTGAATCAGACAAAGTTACTCTTGGAACAGTAGCACTTTGGCTTCAAGGGTGATATATTATACTGTCCTTGTCATAACTATGATAAAGGCATATGTGGAAAACTATTTAATGTCATGTAGTTTGATTCTATGTTCAACTAGATCGATCAGCCCCTTGACACTTTGAGGGTTAAATACTGTGCTGTACTCTTCTTGTTAATAAAAGCAAAAAGCTTTGATTTCTAAGTAAATCCATTATGTTTACTCCAATGGCCGGCTACTACTATTCTTTTGTTTAAAGGGAATACAAAACAAAAATATCCTACTTGATAGTTCAGCATCATTAAGTAAATAACATTTGCAGTGACAGTGAATCATAAATTCAAATTCACCTGCTGCCCATGGGAATAGATAGTGCTAAGTGGGTATGTCCATATATGTATCTGTACATGTGTTAAAACATATTATATCTGAATAAAAACAGAAATCTGTCACTATTATTCCTGTGACAAGTAGCATAATAATAATAAAAGGAAATAAAAAATCGTTAGTAAATAAAATGGAAACGAGTGCGGCCAGGCACCAATTGATCTGAGGATCGATACCGGTCCGCAGCCCAGGGGCTTGGATACCACTGATCTAGACCATATTGAGGGGTGACAGCATTTCATGGTATTTGCAAGGTATTTATTACTGCCACAACTCAGAATGCAAGTGCGCTATAATAATTATCAAGATCATGTCATGT
>JBCAUA010094052.1:0-10431 GCA_038406235.1 Peronia verruculata
GATAATACATTACAGGTAAAGAGAGAAAGTTAGAGAGAAAAGGAGGAGAGACAGAGAGGGAACAAGAGATAGAGATTAGATCCCAGTTTATCTATGACGGTTGTAATCCGATAGAAACCATTCTCTTTTTAGAAGAGAGTAATCGCATTCCTTTCACCTATTACTTGATACAGAAAAACAGAATATACGAATACAAATATTTTATTTATCTAGCAGAACAAAGTCATCTTCACCAGGAGGGAAAAATTCAAACAAAAGATATAAAGAACACATTTGAGCACATACATACATAAGTTATATAAATTCATAAATATGTGTGGTAATATACCCACATACATATAAACAAAATACGTTTAGAGTCTATAACATTCTGGCAGATGACGGTACGATTTTGTTTTAATATCAGTCTCTCTTGGATGGAAGGATGGATGGATGGATGGATGGAGAATGGAAGATGGAGGAAGGAATGAATAGACAAATGGATTAATGGGTGGATGGGCAACAGACCTGTATAATATCAGTATGAATTATATAAGCAGACAGACACATTCATAAAAATACTGGGGAACACCGTGATAAAGGGGTTAGGCGTTTATCTCTCTATGACAGTGTAAAAAGTGTTGTGGGTTTGAATCCTACACTGAGAATGAGAAAGAATAAAAACCTGCCTGATTCTTTTTTCCGTGACTCAACGTCCCCTGGTTTCTTGAGTAGGGAAGCCCGATGTTTAGCCCTCTCAGATAAAAGTGAATATATGTTGTCCTGTTCATTCGCTATACATGATATAGAAACCCTTGCCTTGCCATTATAGATTCAGAAGAAGAGTATCCAGAGACGTTGCTGTCGGGACAAAATTTCCAAATTCCAAAATCTACCCTCACCCCCCCCCCCCCCTCCCAAAATTCTTTCTATCAAACTGGGCAGTCACTTGAAATCGAGAAAATTCTTCTTGTTTATGATCGAAAAAAACTGCATACATAATAGGAATTGTACATAGTTATACTTACGAGAGAAGACAAACACATGGATTATCCTTTCAAGCTCTTCAAGTGTTATCACTTACGATATGAGTGTAACAAAAGGCTAGCACGACGCACTCCGTTCAACACAGTTGTCTTTATACCCGTTTTAGTTTGGCAAAACTCTCAGCTCAAACAGAGAGAATAGAAAAAACTAATACCACACACTGTCGCTGTTATCTGAGTTGAGTGTTTATTATCACAGTAAAGTTGTGTTTGATTCACATCCTAGACTGCGCTCGGCTGTGAGAAAAACCAGCAATACTAGCTTCGATTGTATTAGCTATTTGCCTTCCTCCTTTACAGCTATGATCTATTCCCGTTACGGCCATATCCCTTCACAATCTACTTGGTGGTCAGTTCTGTAGGACCATCAGAGAGTAAAATCAGTAGAAAGAAAATTTCAATTACAGTTCTCCTCCACTATCGTCTTATGCGTTCCGAGCATGATAAAATCTTGAAATAATTTTGAAATAACTTAATTTTTGACCCGAATACACAGAGTAGGCTACACTTCGAATTTTAAAAGTAACACTTGAATCAAAGATTATGAAACAAGTAGGCAGCAATATGATGTATATTACATATTTTAAACTCATGCCTGTTCTTCTCTGGTTTAGTCTCAGCTATTTCACTCTGCCCGCAGCCTTTCAATCGCAAGAAAGAAGGCTTATCTTTACATTGTGTGCTTGTCTGGCTTTGATGAGAAACATTTTTGTGAAAGAAATGTGGAATTCTTGCCTGGAAAGAGGCGTTTCTGCGTACTCTTCATCCGATTTTTAACTGGTATAATGAACACACAACCTCCAGAATACGTTCGCCATTATCCTAGAAGGCTAAACGTCGGGCTTCCTTGTCCAAGAAACAAATGGACCTTGAGTCGCTGAAAAATGTCATTTTAATCCCTCACAGCCCTTAGAGGATTCCAACCCCGAATCCGCAACGTTTTTTGTGTGTGTATGTGTGTGTGTGTGTGTCAAGGAGCTGACGCTTAACCCCTCGACCACGGCGACTCCTATCTTGTCTCACTGAAACAGAACAAACTGAAATCAGCCTCAATCTTGCGGGCAAATCTAGTTTTAATAGGCATTTTTCATTGAGGATGTAACTAAAAAAAAAAAAAAAGTCCACACTATTGCATCCTCTTACCCCTAAGTGACATTGTAACAGATGAAAGCTAATGACGGGAAGGATTTAAGGATTTGTGTTTCAGAACATCCTGTTGCCAAAGTGCCCAAGTTCCGTACTGTCAGTTAAAACGCAAATTACTGGCGCAATCAATCGTCTTTCTGTCCTTCTTGCCAATATGGGCGTGTGACATAATCCATTTCCTTGTTTGTAGTCTGGATAAAATTGCCTTTACTTTTACATTTTTTTCGTTAAAAGTAATTTTATATTCATCGTGACGTGCTTTAGACAACACGGTAAAAAACAAAACAAAAAAACACAACCGCTCGTCTTTCCGTGGGTTTTAGCAATAATTTGGCGTGATCAACATATTTACAATCATTGTTTTTTTTATCTTCATAAAGTTAATTATTATTAATTGTTTATTTATTATTTATTTTTAATACACTTACAGTTTCACTGCGCTTATTTGTTTGTTTGTTTATTTGTTTGTTTGCTTGTTTGTTTGTTTGTTTTGGGTTTTATTTTTTTTAATTATTTTTTTTTTTTTTTTTTGTGCTGGGCAGAAACAACAAAAAATAAAATCTGTGTTGCTGTACTTTGGTCATTCTTAACAATGATCTGGCATGATCATCCATTGTCTTTTCTCTGATCTAAATAAACAGTCTGTAGTTCAATTTAATAATACTGATATTTTCACCTGGATGTGTTTCGAAAGGGTGTAAGAATAAGACTTAAAATTCTTGTTGCGCTTCTCGCTAGCCTTTACAATATTGTTCGGACTTGATTATAACTGCTACACTGTTCCTGATCACAAAATGCCAGATTATTGTTACTTTTTATGTTTATCATTATTATTGTGTGTGTGTGTGTGTGTGTGTGTGTGTGTGTGTGTGTGAGTGTGTGTGTGTGTGTGTGTGTGTGTGTGTGAGTGTGTGTTTCTATTGATGACTTCTGATGTAACTGAAACAGCCTTTGACAGGGCAGTAGAAAGAAGGATTTAAATCCTGCATGTCCTTCTTTCTGTCGTATTTGCTGGATAGCTATGAAGGGAACTATTCCAGTGTTGTTGTTTTTTTAAATTGAATTAATAGAATCTAATGTTGAGATTTAAATGAACCTAAAAAAGGCCATCATTCACCTTCCTGTGTTTTAACAGTAGTTTAAATATGATGTTGGTTCAAATGTCTTTTTCTTCCCCCGCTATATTAACATTGCCAGCACACTGGATAGAATGATCTTCCTAGTCTTTCATAGCTCTACAAAACAACAGTAACGTGCATATTATGCCTACTTTTAGTTGTGCCAGGAACACAAGGATGAAACAAAACAGAACAAATTAGAATAGAATTAATTGTCTCAAAATTTGAAATTGATCACTCAGTACGTTTCCACTAACCACCCCTCTCCTCATGTTTTGCGAGTGAGGCAGATCTTTTCCATTGAGTTTGTAAGATCTTTTTCTTGAGTTTGTAAGACCTTTTTCTTGAGTTTGTAAGACCTTTTTCTTGAGCTTGTAAGATCTTTTTCTTGAGTTTGTGAGACCTTTTTCTTGAGTTTGTAAGACCTTTTTCTTGAGTTTGTAAGACCTTTTTCTTGAGTTTGTAAGACCTTTTACATTGAGTTTTTCTTACCGTAGTTAGTGCAATAAGCCACCCACATCCTGCACAATGTGGTTTTTCCATTGAGCAAACTTAATGAAATTTTGGGGTTACGCACGCGCTGGGTCAAGTTGTTCCGTTAATTTTTTTCAGTATGATATTAGTTAAATATTGCTAGGTCAAGATGACTCACGACCAATCCCGGAAACATAAGGATTCTCAAACTTTGATGTGCATCTTCTTTACCAGTGAACGTTAGCATTTCAGTGATGTCAAAGACACAGATTACGATTTCTTGAACATTTTTGTGTTCTTTTTTAATTGATTTTTACTTTTTGCTGTGGGAGAAGATCAGGCTATGTGACAACGGAGTCAGTGTCAGAGTTGAATGGGGGCCAAGTTTTGTATGTAATGGCGTGACCCGCTGTTCTGCTCATTTTTCTGCCCAGTAAAAGTGTAGATTTTTCTCTTTACATTCGCCCGGCTCTTGTCAGATTAGTTTTTTATGCTATTTTATTTTATTCTATTTTGTTTTCGACGTATCACTTTCAAAGAAGATGTGAATGCTAAAAAATCTTCAAGGTGGAAGAGAATAGTGGAAACCTCTGGCTTTATGTTTTTGTTAATGTTTGATACTTTAATTTTTACAAACCACCAGGATTTACGTTGCGTTTCAGCTCAGAAGGGATCTCGGAAATCCCTTATTTCAATCCACGGCTCGCGTGCCTTTTTCCCCGATTGGATAAGAGGAGATACCATATTACTATTGACGTCATAGTCACTTTGGCGTGTGTCTATCAGGATGAACAAAGGGATTGATCAAAAAAATACATAACGAAAACATACGTTTAGCAATAGGGGAGTCAAACAAACTTATGTCGATCAAAAAGCTAAGTGTACATGTTATAAATAGATAGCCGTAAAAACTTATGATATTACACACCAGGTTTTCTAGCAACAATGAATCGTGGTCCATCATTTGCCGGATTATGAGGAAAGAGAATAATACAGAAACAAAATCCATGAACAAATGAATACTGCAGACAAAGAGCAATCGATGCTTAGTTAAAATGATGCTGTTTTCAGCATTTACTCTCTGCTATTGCTGCACTCACCTTTGTTGTCCACAAGTTTGTTGTTTCTGTCTCTTTGTGGACCTGGCTTTTGTTTATTTATTTGTTGTTGAAGTTATTTGTTTTGGTGATATTGTTTAAGCTTACACTTTGTGGTAGAGATATTTAGACCAGTTTGACAGACTTGCTGATACATCAAGGACGTTAAAGTGATTTTTTTTTTTTTAAATGAAGTAAAAGTTAAGAAAAAAAATAATAAAAGTAAAAGTACCATCCCTTGACCCCCAAGAGGGGAAACTGGCTTTGCCATTTCAGACCTAGTCGCCGCAGTGCAGCGTCACTGTGCATCCCCCGATATACATCAGGTACCCTTTTTACAGATGGGTGAGCTGAGGAAAATTGCGTGTTAGGTATCTTTCCTGAGGATACAACATGCAACCGTTGCGATTCGAACCATAGGCCTCTGCTTCCAAAGGCCGCAGCACAAAGCACTGAGTTAACACTCCACCAAGTACTGAACATCTGAAATCTGGAGCTTCATCGATTTCATCAAGTCTAAGTTGAATAGTTGTACAAATCTTGGTTCATTCACCAATTGACAGTCTTTGTCATGTAACTAAAAACGTTTCTATAAAATGATAATTTTGATTTTAATCGTTTCTGTGGCTGCAACATTTCAAATCTATAGAATTTTCTCTCTGTTCCAAAATTATATAGAGTAATTACAGTAAAGATAATCAAGATAAGCTTTCAACATTTATAAACTTTTTTTAGCATCAGATGAAATAATTCAGTGACATTTTTTGTTCGATCCACATCCCATGTACTATACGACCTGTATTAATAGATCACATCTGGCGGTTCTATCATTTCCTCGGATATAATGACTCATACAAATCCAAATCTACTCCGACAATTTTCGTTTCCATTTCACTTTTAACGCCTGCATAGCTTTTTCGTAAACTTTCAGTCGGAGAACATTTATTATAACTTTTAAGAAGAAATTCACTGCCGTGCCATAATATGGATTCATTCTTTTATTTAATTATAAAAGTGCCATTAGAAAATGTTAGAACGTCAGTGTTTGAAGAAAAATATAAGTGTATTATTTTCATGTTTAAGGAATGAGGATGTGTAGGTTTGTGTTGGGGTTTAACGTCACATCAGCACGATTATGGCTATAGTGTGTCAAACATGGTAACATACGTTTGCACGTTAAAAAAAAAAAAAAAAGGAGAGGAAAGAAAGCAGGACAGAAAATAGGAGCAAGGAGAGGGAGAAGAGATGTCTTCCTTGAAATGTCGAGGATGGCACTCCATGGGAGACACCCCGCCGATGGTAGGCTTACACCGACTACAGGGTGGGAGCAAAGAACCTACTTTTAAATCCTGGGCTGTCGCGGGGGAAAGGAATGATGACTCATGTCTTGACGTGATATGTTCTGAATAATACCATGTCACCACATGAGCGGCATGTCAATGAGAAGAATGGTATATTTACTAATTACAGTTTCTGCCCTTCGACCAGTGGGTTTGTCTTCTTCCTATAAAAGTAGTCTAGCCTTTTGAAAAATGAATATAACCGTGCCATGTCGTAGAAGCATTTCAGTTCTATATTTCCTCTGGATGTTGTGAATCACAAAACTCTGAAATTATGATTTCTCTTAATTCATTATCAATGACTGTTCTCATTCACCCAGTAGACTCTTCACGTTGGAATATATTGTTAGGAAAGAAACTCCATTGTATAATATCATAATGACAAGATCAGCTCATTGACCTGTCTAGGGTTAAACAGACTATTTATACGATTTCGCTTTGAAATTAACAAACACCTTAGCCCTATGGCCAGTCAGAATGAGCCATCACGGTATGTCGCTGGACTAGAACAAAGAAATCGAGGGTTGAATGTGAGAAGGGGCCCTTCATACCGATTGTTTTAGACAGGAATTGAAGGAACGTTCATCTCTGAATAATACTGATAATAATAATAAAACAATCCTTGCTCTTATAGGAGGGTTAAAGTACATCAGGGTGGTGTAAGGTGATTTTATTTTACATTTTTATGCCAAGCCTTTAATCTCTGCTGACATTTCTCCTGATAATAGTCAGTGCTGGATCTCACCACCTGCCCGTTCAGTTTGTAAAATAAACCGTTCGTGTGGTCCGACTATCCCAGAATTTTTTTTTTTCTTCACCACATGATAGCACACACACACACACACAATAAAGGTTTTACGTAAACGTGCTAACGGAATTTGGTGTAAAAATAGACTTACGACTCTTTATGTGACAACGAGACAACTATCACATTGATCCTCCATTTCTTGTACCCTCTACGTTCTAGTGCTCGCGTGCTTTTGCCCTTTAAACCGGAAGGAGTCCCATCGCTTGCTGACGTCATAATGCTTATTGTTGCTTAGTGATAATCCACTTCTCAAGAACGAAATGTCCAAAAAAAAAAAAAAAAGGATGGGATGGCCCGGAACTTTTAAGATGTTTTTTTTTTTTTTCATGATGCGAGCTGTGCGTGTAGTAATTAGGCTCGTGGCAGGTTGATCGTTCGAAGATGAATTTTTAAAAAAATAAATTAATGAATAAAACGAAGAGGAAAACAAACAATGCAGAATCACAACGATGTCATTGTTGACGACTGGATTAATTAATTATTTGATTAATGCGTGTTAATTCTTTCTTTCTTTCTTTCTTTCTTTCTTTCTTTCTTTCTTTCTTTATTTATTTATTTATTTATTTATTTATTTCTTCCCTTTATTCTTTATTTCTTCATTCTTTCCTTCTTTTTTCTGTTTGCAGCTTTCTTGCTTTGTTTCTTTTGTTTTCCTCTCTTCCTTTACCCTTTAATCCTTTTCTTTGTTTTCGTTTGTCCCCTGCTCTAGATATATATAGTGTATTGCAGCGATCTTTTTTTTCATATTTTTATGTCATCGTGTGTGTGTGAGAGAGACAGAGAGTGTGTGTGTATGTGAATGTGCATGCGTGTGTGTGAAAGTGTGTGTGTGAGAGAGAGTGTGTGTGTGCGTGTGTGTGTGTGAAAGTGTGTGTGTGAGAGAGAGAGAGAGTGTGTGTGTATGTGTTTGTGTTTGTGTGTGCAGGCGTGTGTGTGAGAGTGTGTGTGTGTGTGTGAGAGAGAGAGAGAGAGTGTGTGTGTGTGTGTGTAGGTTGGTGGGTGTATGATTTGCAGTAATTGAAATAAGCACAACATATTAATATCCCGAAACTTCAACATATTTTAGGCTTTTGTTGGCGATGTTGATGGGGGTCATGCTTATAATTCTGGTGTTAAAACAAAATGTTTAATGTTTGACATGTTGACTGCCAGTCGGTGTGGCAGTGGAAGTGACATTGACAAGACTGACATGATCTTGAAATAACAAGTAAAACCAGTTTTATGGATTATTTCCTTACGCATGAATAAATGGCATTATAGAAAGCTGGGCATTTAAACATTTTTGTACGGACTCTTAGGGTTACGTTGGAATCTACAAAATACGAATCTGAGGAAGATCCAGTGATAACACTGTGCTATAAAAGGCAGTAGATGGGAAACGAAAACAAGACGTGGGCAGAAGAAATGGTGGATTGACAAAATTCAGATGGACAAAGAGGACATTTGCAAAGACCCCAGCTCCCTTTAACAAACTCCACGGGTAGAGAAGATTTAGTCACAATTTACCACCCGTCAGGACGGGCTACGATAATCCCAGAGCGGAGTTGAGGCAGATGAAGAATCTGAGGAAAAGGAGCTCCTGGAAGACATGTTTAAACCATGGAATAAAAAGGGGCAGTTGTTTAAAGAACTGAATGGTAAAATAGTTATGAAAAATTGGGTCTTTGGTCGGTCCCCTTTTCCCGTAAAGCCTGGCTGCCTGTGACCGTGATATCTTTCTTCAAGTGCCTGGCCTCTGATTAACGTCCTCTTCTTTGCCCTACTATTTATCTCTTCTGTTGCCCTCCCTCCCTCCCTCTCTCTCTCTCTCTCTCTCTCAATATATAGTAATATATTGTACATTAGGGAGCAGTTTATGTCAATCTTTACCTTGCACGTTTTCTTTTTTTCCGGGGTGTTACTGTGTCCGAGACACTTGTGCGCAACATTCAGTAATTGGTCTGATTCAACGAGCAGTCAGGATTCAAAAGGCCACGATACCAACAGGAGAACAAGTTCAAACTGATAAAGAAGGCAAACGATGTCTCCCTCTGTCTCTTGAGGAGGACGGCCGTTATCTGGTGTGTACGTGTGCCCACCACCACCTTTGCCGGTAGACCTGAACTGTTTTATACAGGGAACAGATAACACGGGTCACCTCATCCCCACCTCCTTCGGCCTAGGGAAGTTGAGTAGGGCTAGAGTGGTGAAGTGAAAGAGAAACGCCTCTTTTGTAGTCAAATCGTCAGGACTCGGTGGTGAATACGGGCGATTCCTACCCTGAATTAAGGTACGTATTACGCTGCTGTCATTTGATTAAGTATAACCTGTATTGTAGTACAAAATAGTTATTAAACAAATTGAAAGACGACACGATGAAATCAGGCTCTCGTCAAAGTGAGGCGGTCGGAGAAATCATATGTTTTTCAACAGTGAATGAATTTTTAATGCATTTTTTTTCTTCATTGGTTCCATCTCTATCAAACTAAAAATGCATTTCAGAGTTATTTTTCTGGAATAAATTGAGTAAAAGCCCCAAAATTGTAATTTAGCGGCATAGCATATTAAGGATTAATAAGGATTAGCAAAACATGATCAGCTATTTTCTCACTAAGTTCAGCTGCGGCAACAGGTCACCCAACATCATCCACACAGATAATCCCCACCCGGAGGTTGAAAGATCTATATTTGAACGTAATACATCATGCTCGATTGCTAATACCTCGATTTCCATTTAAAGCAGAACAATGTTTTTTCACACACAAAAAAGAAAAGTGAATAACCTTCACAATGATACCAATAACTCCATATGCTCAAAATTTGACGAGAGCCTGATTTCATCATGTCGCATCTCAGTTAATGCCTTGCCTTGCCTTGAGCCCTTAGACATTAGTCCGTAGGGACACCACTGTAGTCTGCACAACCAGTCTTCTCCATCCATCCCGGCACTCTGCCCTTCTCAAGACGTCTTCCAATTCTGTGTTAGGCCTACATCAGCTTGTTTGCTTCAAAACGCACAAGGAAGATGTGGGCTCAAAATGAGGATATTAAAATAACTTCATTTGTCCTCTTTCTTTCAGACGTTGCTCCTTGTGTGGTTCTCCTATAACGCTAGAGCACATTTCTCGAAGAATGTCAAACATAGAAGACAAAATCTAAATGATTATAGGCCTATCATTGATATAGGTGTGATTGCTATCTGTAACTATACATCTGCAGCAAAACCCACAATAGGCTTGTGGACTCGAAAACTGCTGAATGGATCCATATGAAATTTGGCACACAACATTGTTGCATATGGATCTGTGTTTCTATTTTCATAAACCCGAAAAAAAGCTCTCTATCTTTGACTTTTTGCAAAAATGTGACAATGAGGTATTTCGAGAAAAATCACGTGACCGAGGATTTTCGCTCACACGCTGATTTGTTTACTTGCTCTGCGCA
>JBCAUA010094063.1:0-10430 GCA_038406235.1 Peronia verruculata
ATGCGCAGAGCAAGTAAACAAAGCCACATGTGAGCGATGTTCACTAAGTCATGTGATTTTGATTAAAATACCTAATTGATTTGTTCGTAGCCCGAGGATCCAATGTAGCTGGTTCTGATTTCACTGATTTATAAAACAAAAATATTAATAACATTTTCATGAAATTGTTTTCTGTATCTATACACTGTACAGCGTGTTATAACTTTTGACAATGCATAAACGGCTTGGCAGAATAATAAAGCATGTGAGCACAACAAATAAAAATTACATAGATGCATTAAGAGTATGAACGAAACTTGATGAAGAAAATTGTGGTCACATCAATGCTCCAGAAAAAAAGGGGCTTATTCTACCATTTAATAATTACTTATTGAAATATTTCTTTGAAAAACGGTCTTTGTTGTGCATAATAACAAAAAGAAAATTTAAAGAAATCCATCTCTTTCAACGGTGACATGCTTTTCAAATTGCAAAGTCTGATTTACTTTGATGATTTTTTCTCTCTCTCTCTTTTTTTTTTTTCTTTGATGATGCAGTTGTGTGGGTGTGTGTGTTTAAAACTATGTCACAATGCAATACTCTACTTTTTTTTTTTCTATCTCTATTTTGTTTCACGTTTGTTTGATAAATCAGTTGTTCTCTCTTTGAATAAACTAGACATGCAGCAAAGAAATTACACTACAGTGTTTCCTATTTGTTGTTATTTTGTGCTTGTTGTTCCTACGGTGAATTGTCGGTCTGAATATCGTCACAGTGACGTAAGCTCATATTAATTATGAGAGATTAATAAACTCCCTTCCACTAAAGACAACACCTGATAGTTTTATCACTTTAGCAGTATTTTTTCCCCTCATTGCTATACCAAACGTCCTATAACGACGATAGATAGGTGATAGGGGGAGGGGGGGGGGCATAATAGTGTTGATGAATCTTTGTAATGGGAATATAGCAGCTGTTCTCACTGTTTAGGATTTAGTTGTGGTAGATGAACCAAATATTTTATTTCCTTATCTCAGCACTGCCAGATCTGGTTCCAAAATCAGAAAGAACTAATGCATTCAAATACAGGGCATTTTGTTTTTTGTTTTTGTTCGCTATACTGTTTTTTAAAAAATAAAATGCATGTAAAATAAATGTAGTTTTGAAGCAAGAAATGCAAATAATAACTCTATAATTATAACAAAAGTGATAGTACAATGCTTTTATAAAGATCACAAAACAAACACACTCACACAGTTACCGACTAACCAATAACTTTGGAGAGTTTAAATTTCTTTTGAGCAGTAATTTGTCCGTGTATAAGCCATCACTGAACGCGAAAGAAAAGGCCCACGAACTCAGTCACCTGATATTTACATGAACGACTATTGATCACTAGGCCTGTGCATGACCGGCAATGTTCGTGACCGGCGGTCAATCGGTTAACCATGACCATGACCGTCGGTCACTGGTTTTTATGTCGGTTAAATATTTTCCTCTTTGCCATGTTTGACGTCACACCAGTTATGGTTGTGGCCTTGAGCTGAGTTTATTGTGATCGAAAACAAAACAACAACAACAACAACAAAGCCGCTATCCATACTCAGCCTGAGTTTCGCTCACTTGACCTCTAACAGGGGACACAGATTAAAAAAAACGTGGGGTGTGAAACGCAATATTTCACAAATCTGACTTTGCAGATCGATCGGGCGTCGAATTCTATTGCAGTTTGATACCAAATGTTACTAAATAATGCTCATAAATTGAAATTTTAATTAAATAGAAAACCAGGACGATCACTTCATAAGTTAGAATTTTGTGACAACATACCACTTGTCAAACGTTTGCACGGAGGTGGGATGGCGGGAGAGGAGGGAATTCAGAACGTGCGCCCGGCGCCTCGAAGTCTATTATTCTAATAGGTTTAACCCTAATAGAATCACACGAAACAGCTAGAATGAAATATTACCACAATGATATTGACTTAAGTTCAAGAAATGACAGTGTACAGACAAATGTCACTACACTTACTCTTACTATCTAACAGCTATCTAACATGTAATTCACATGCAAAGTACTGTAAGCAACACCTCAGCAGATCGCCCTTTTGGCACTTTTAGGGTTAATACTTTCTTTTTTTTAAACTTTAATCAGAAAAAAAAAAAACCCTCCTACTCAGAGGGAGGGGTATGAAAAGGGTGACATTGGGACGAACGCGTGTCTCTGACCGACGGAGTTTTCCTGAGATCAAAGACACCGGTGTAGCTAAATGATGATTGCTTTAACCATGGTTAAACCGGTCACCGATCATTTTAACCGGTTAACCATTCATGAGTCCATGATTAGTTTAACTGGTGATCATGACCGGTCATGCACAGACCTACTGATCACAGCCACCATACCTCCTTGAGTATTTCGCACATCTGCCGGCACGCACAGGCAGGGATATCTCCTCACACCACCGGTTTCCTCCCCACTCCTGATCCGACACATACAAACCAGTAATTTCTCCACAGACATCAGTCAAGAGCCTGACGAGGGCGTAGGACGCCGAAAATTTGCATGTGACACTTAAATCCAGCAGTGAAGTGCTTTCGCAAGAGAATTCTCTCATCATTTCTTAATACACATAACCAATAACTAACTAACTTTGCCATTCACTTGACTTGTTTAGTTAACAAATGTATCAGTTAACTAACTGCCTAATTACCTCACTCACTAATTAATCATCACCTGACTGAATGGCTGACTGACTAATTTAACTGACTAACTGACTGACTAAATGACTATTTATAACTAATTAACTTACTAATAAAAGGACTAATTAACTAACTCTAACTGTCAATTACTAAGAAACTAATTAATTAACTAACTTTCCAATGTACTACAACTAACTAACCAAGGAAAATACATGATTTCATAATTCTCTCTTAACATCATTTCATTAACTCTTTGCATTTCAGGATTAAAAGATCTTCCTCGAAAACTTTGCAGTCTCTGCCCCACGTGCGGACGGCTATCTAGTCTTGACAGGTAGATTACGGTGATTTTTTGCCTTTCAGCTCCTTGAGGATGGTGAATAAATTTCGTCTTGTGGACAGATATCAGTAGCACACTGCAATATCAAAAATCGCCAATGTTTATAGGTTTTACAATGAACAGTAAATTAAGCTTATAATCTTTCTTCGTCTTTTTCTGGGTCTTAACTTATTACCCTCTTTAAAAGAAGCGAGAGATTGTCTTATGTGATTAGTTTCAGAATGTTTCTCGATACAGTGATGACGAAAATGTTAAAAGCTACTGTTGTCACGCAGACTTCGTGACCTGTACTCCTCTCAGTGCATTTCATGCATGTAAGGGAAAATAACCACGTTTTTTTTTTTTTTTCATCTTTCACAAACCATAACCTCAAACACTTAACGGTTTGCTCCCCTGAATGAAATTCTCTCAAGTCTCATTCCCTTATTCACCAGAGAAATCTATTCGTTCTTTTGTCTTCTGCAGCAAACCATCAATTAAACTGGTAGTGCAACATCTAATGGCCCATACTCATTTGAGCAGTTTTCGGCGAACACAGTGCACGAGCAAACAGGACAGACAAAATATTCAGATGTTGACGCGTTTTTTTCAGTTGTTTTAATTGTTCGCCACTGGCTGCCAGTGTCCCGGACGCGACGGAAAAGTGGGTGTGTCTAGCGCACATTCATATTTCACCATGTTCGTGCTCAAGTGTGCGCCGTTATTCGAATAACCGCTGGCTGAGAATGGAATGTTACCTGTTACCTATCCCTTAGATTTGGGATCCGTCGGGGCGCAGCAGAGGATCTTCTAATGGAATGGGAAGGAGGAAAATATTTATTACTCATCGACGGGTATGAAAAATTTCCAGAAATATGGGATCCTAGGCATGGGCTTTACTACAACCAGAGATGAAAACATGAATGTTGGACTTTGATTGCCAAGGTTGTGAGCAGCCTTTGATTTGTATGTTTCTTTTCTTGTTTTGCTCTTTATTGTTACGAACTTTCCGCGGCCTCTGCCGGGAACAATAAAAACAACTTTTTAAAAATAAGTCCACATCTGAACAATTTGCTAATGCGACGTGTTCGCCGAAAACTACTATAAACGTCATGTTTCAATGCATGTTTCATTGTTATTATTTAGCTAATTTTAAGATGGAATGGGGTGGGTCAGGTAGGCCGGCTGCTGAAATAGTTTTTTTTTTTTTATATTAATGAAATAAATTTCTTAAAAAAAAAAAAAGTTAAAAAAAACGAGCTTCATTGACAGTTGAAAGTCTTACTTTCTTTGAGGATAATAGTAAAACACGTTGATGTAAAAAGTGTGTTTGAGTCCTAACCGGTCCCCCTGTCTTCCAGGCCTAGTTTCCGCCATGCAAGCTAAATCACAAATTTCCCGTGATTAGGCTCTAGGTAAACAATGTACAAAACTCTTGATTATAGGAATGGTATTGACCGCCGGTCAAGAAAAATAAATACCAATTCGAAGTTTTTTTCCTTTTTTTTTTTTTCTCTCTCTCTCTCTCTCTCTCTGGAAACCAGACTCTTTCTGAGACACTAACGATAAATGCAGAGCAAAATATTACCCTACCTATCCCCCCTCCCCCCGAAAAAAGTACAAAAATATATTTTGACATCTTTCGATTTTTTAAAATTACGATTTGTTATTAAAAAAAACATAATAACAATAATAATAATAATACAGGAAACTTTGATTCTGTCAAAGTACCCATCTTTGACAAGTAAAATAATAATAATAATAATAATAATAAAATAAAATAAAAAAAAAATCAGGTGATTTTTTCTTTTTTCTTTTTTCGTTAGAGGTTAATAATCTCCCCCCCCCCCATTCCCCCCCCCCTTCCAAATGTGAGGCTGTTGCTGAACTCTTAGATACGTTTTTGTTCACCAGAGAAAATCTGCAATGTTCATGTTGCAAAAACTAAAGTGTTTACTCTCACAGTGTACTTTCCTTGAGATTTTTTTAATCAATACTCATGAAATCT
Source organism: Peronia verruculata (assembly GCA_038406235.1). Classification (NCBI taxonomy): domain Eukaryota; kingdom Metazoa; phylum Mollusca; class Gastropoda; order Systellommatophora; family Onchidiidae; genus Peronia; species Peronia verruculata. The sequence continues at coordinate 5,006 of JBCAUA010094063.1, forward strand.
GGCATATACCTTTCTTCTATAATGATAACATCTGATTCCAGCTTTTAAATGTCTAATGTTGTGAGTCTCTGAGACAAGCTGGAATTTATCTGTAAGACAGACATAAAAATAAATATATAAATAAATAAAAATGTGTCTTTTCTTTCCCGTGTATATGTGTGTGTTTGTCTTTGTGTGTATTTGTCTTTGTATGTGTGTGTGTGTGTTTTGCGTCTGTGTCTCTGTGTGACTGTTTTATTTACAGCCATGAATACAGTTTTGTGTCAGTAATGGCGCTCTGCGTTGCATTTTTTAAAACGTTGTCTCTATCTTTTATATGTATTGTCTGTTTTAAAAAAAATATGTCTTAAATCAGGCTGGGCCAAAGGAGCAAAGAGCTGACGTCAAATTTTCTAATAAAAAAGATATCTTAATGGATCTTGATGTTCCGTCCGTCTGAATATGAAAGGATTTCAAGGATTTGGTAAAGAGAAAAGCAATTTGACTTGACAAAAAGCTGACAATCACCTCACCTTTCATTTAAAGCTGCCGATGTCTAGAGACTCCCGTGAACATGAGACCACCACTAGACTCTTGTTTTACCTTTTCTGCTGTATGAAATTCAGCCAGTCCCATCCTTGTCGATTGTTGTCTTTCCATCTCTCCTTTTTTCTCCCTGGTCTACAACAGCTCTTCCTATGTCTTGCAAAACGCTTTCTGTAAAACCCAAGCCCGTCCAATATTTATTCACTATGAAATCTTGACCAGAACGTCCTGCCCGTTATGGAAACTAAACAACCCTGACCACTCGGAAAAAAAAAAGGAATTTTAGGATCAATTTCTATATGTCTCTTTTTCTCTCTCTCTCTCATTTTCTCTCTTTTTCCCACCTTTCTTTCTCCCTTTCTCTCTCTCTCTCTCTCTCTCTCTCTCTCTCTGACACACACACTCACTCACACACAAACACACATATGAAAAAGAACAATACAACAACAAAAAAACAACAACAGAAGAATCAGTTCGATATTTTTCATGACGTTCAGCTACCGATTCAGTGTCATTGAAATATCCAGTTAAATTTGAAGTCAAAGTTTACATACTGACAATGGTTATCGGACTTTGACCAGAAATTTTTCCTCGCTGAAATGCACTTTGTCCGTACAGTACACAGGGGACACCACCCGTATCCGCTTTAGAACTTAAGTCCTGTTTTTATTCATGATTAACTCCCCTCCTCCAGCGTACCATCTCCCCCTCCCCCTCCCCACGTACCAAATTGAGGAACGGAGTGAACAGACTGGAGAACAATGAATGTGTGCTGCGAGATTGCACTAGATCGAGAAAGATATTGCTAGAATCATCTAAATCCAGGTGCGTGGGCGTGCCCAGTTCGACGAGAAGAATTCAATGGGCAGAAACTTGGAATTTGGAAATTTTACCCAGATAGCAGCGTTCCGCCTAGTCTTCATCCGATTTTAATTAACAAAGCCGTTTCAACGAAGGCTACCCACGAGACTTCTTGTCACTTTTTTTTATGCTATAAAAGTTTGAAATGATTAAGTGTTATAGTAAGAGATTTGAAAATCAAGGCAAAATCCAAGATGGCGGCCGTTTCCATGGCAATCAGACACTCTAGCAAGTTTCCAAGGACAAATTTTGAATCGGACAAACATGCGAAATACACGTGAACACAGCAAATGACTTAAAGTCAAAGAAAAACAAAAATCAGGTGCCGCCCCTCTCCCTATTAATCCACATGAACTACTGCAAAGCTATTACTACTACGACTATTACTACTTCTACTACTACTGTCACTGCGACGCTTACGACGTCAAGACCAACAGTAACAACAATAGCAATTACTAATACTACTATTACCACCACCTCTACTACCACTACTACTTTTACTTTAACCACAAAATAACAAGAACAACTACTACTACTAGTGCTTGCTGATGCCACGGCTACAACTACATTACAACTACTACTGCTACTACTACATCTATGTCTGTACGGTAACAACTACAGCTTGTTCTAAAACTAGTACTTTTACCACTTTCACTACTACGTACGAAAATAAGTTTCTCATTTCTATCATTTTTTACTACTATCACTTTGATAGATAAGTAGATACAAAGAATGACCAACAGACAGACAGAGGGGAAGACTACACTATCAATGTCAGGCAACCTGGTAAAAATAATAATAATACTTTTGACATCAGCTCTAATGGGTCCCACACACGTACGAGCCAAAAAGCCTGGCCTGGGGTTATTTCTTTGGCGTCAAATACGTTCCTGTCTCTTTAGTTAATCACAAAGTCAACACTGTACATATTCTTTCATGAACGCAATGACGACAAACAAATTGCTATCTACAGACTAATTAATTGCCTATTCTCTACTAATGAAAAGAAAAAAAAAATATGGGATTGAAAACGGGGCCTTCTGTTCTAAACAATCGCCTCTTGGACGAGGTCTTTTCACCAATACCAACCAATTGTCCTGCCAAAGACTACCTGAACGCATATAGACTATCTATATATGCATTTCTATTTTTTACCATGTCTTAGATAAGGATTTTGGTACAGTTTAGCGTTCTACCAGGTCATGCAGGAAGGTATGCACGGTACTAGGGTTTGAACCTAGGACTCTTTGTATCAATTCGACACAAGATTCGATTATTGAACATTCAGAAATTGTAGAGATAGTGCATCAGATCGTTTAGATATGCCAGACCTTGTATATTTAGGCTAGACACAATGACTTATGTTAGATAAAAGCTATATTTAATATCTCATTGTGATAACGATATAACGACCCCTCCCCCCCCCCCCCTTTTTTTTGTACTATAATTTCTACTAACATAAGACATTGTCATAGGACCGTTCAGTAGTAGGAGCAGTATTAACTTAAACAACTATCCCAAACCACACCTTAGGGAAATTTAGTAATTAAACAATAAATTCTTGTTTTTGCCCACTCTGAGCTTCAACTTAGTTAGCACTCTGTTACCCATGGCTTAAAATCCAGTTTTGAGGTAAAGACTCTCAATTCAACTTAGTTAGCACTCTGTTACCCATGGCTTAAAATCCAGTTTGGAGGGAAAGACTCTCAATAAACTATTCTGTATCGAATATATATTCCCCCACACCCCATCCCTTTATGAATAAAGATTATGAGCATAACACACAAACAGGAAGCAAAAACAGCAGGTTATTTCGAATTCAACTTTCAATACGGTAATAAATTCAGAGATTATTTATAAACAACACAGCAGTAACAACAGCAACATCATCAACAAAAAGTGTTAACGAAAAATGATTGCTTTTTACTCGCATTTTTTGCTAACAAACGTTCACTGTTGTTGACAAAAAAAAAAGCAATATGAATCTTCTTGGACTCTTTTCGGAAATATAAAATCTTTGTTGGCATCTGGAAGGAATTATTTCACAAAACTGGATAACTCGTAGGATTTCTCCCTTTCTACTCTCCATAGGCCTTCCGTGCATCTTTATAGTTCAATAAATTACAATGCACTTTTCTATGATCACGTTTTCAAGTTTGACAACACTGCTGACACACAGACAGTGGTCCCCACAAGAAATAAACCACAACACAATACACTACCATAGGCGCGAGACGAGTGCATCTCGTGTATGTCACTTCCCTGTCCTAATGGGCGGTATGATGGTAAAAGAATGATTTTTCTTTGATTGACAGAATTTTATTTAAAGATCACACCGGCATCGTGTTTTATGTCGATTTCATGGTAAACTTGACGCTGATTACGAATTTGAAGTCAAATAAACAAACAAACAAACAAAAAACAACAAAACTTTAAAACAGATAGTTTTTGTTATACCACACCACTCATCTCTCAGCCAGGCCTCGAGCCCAGCCTCATTACGTAGCTATCTTCATACAATTTGGAGGCCAGAGGCCAGATTCGAGCCTGGCCGTAATCCAGACCTCCAGCTTCGCCTCGAGCCGTCTCTGAGAGTATTTTTTTACCAGGCACGCACCAACCACACCTGCCTGTTTAGTTAATCATAGTCATCTTCACAAAGAGGCTCTTGCGTGATAGCAATGGCGACATATAAACAAAATGACTAATGGACTATGGACTAACTGGCTATTCTCTGCTTATGAAAAGGAAATATGTGGGGTTAAACAGGACCCTCTGGCTTTTTTAACCAGAGCCTTTTCCTCATACCAACCTTCTCAATGAATTTCGGTTGTATCCAAATAATTTTTACACCCATCTGCGTACGGATGAAGAAACCTACAAGGGACTGGGTACTGCTGAACCTTGTAGCCCTTTGATTAAAGAGCAGGACACCGTGACAAGGGCGACTGCTTCCCCCTATGAACGGCTGGCAGCCACTTTGAAGTTTCTTGCCACAGGGCAATTGTTATTGTATGAAGAATTGGCGTTTTCAACATTCATATCACCTCAAGCTTTGGGTGATATCATTCCTGAGACTAGCAGGACACTCGCAGGACAATATACAATAGACTGTTTACATGTCTATTTATCATCTCTTAGATAGGAATTTTGATGCTCTATCAGGTCCAACAGGAAGAGGGTCTAAGATTCACCTAGAATTCTCTGTATCAATGTCAACACAAGATTCGATCCCTGAACACGCAGAATATTAAAATGTATATTGTGAACTCGACAGCGTAGCAGATATCTCGGCTCAGACCTTGTATATGTAGGCTAGACACAATGACATGTTGGATAACAACTAAGTTTATTGTGTTAGGAAGGTATTGAAATGATATGCTGACTTTGATTTGTTACATTAACAGTTCCACTGAGTTAAAACATAGTACCTTTCAGTAGTGGAGCGCAACATTGACTTAACCGTGCATCCCAAACCACACCTTTAGGTAAATTTAGTAACTGAACAATAAATTCATGTCTTTGCTCTCTGACCTTCTACTTCGTAGTTATCATTCTGTTACCTATGGCTTACAATCCAGCTTCGGAGTAAAAAACCCTCAATAAACTGCTCTTTAAATAAAAATTAACAAGTTATTTCGATTTTAATCTTTGAATACGGTAATAAAATATATAAAGAGATTATTTATAAAAAAAAAGCACATAAAGAACAGCAACAAAAAGGGTTAACACCGATCATCTCTTCTTTGACAGAGTTCATGGTCAGGCAGGATAAAGGTCAAACAGAGGCAGTATTGATATGCTGTTCACACATCAACTACTCATAACAGCATAGAAGAGGCCCTCATAACTTTCATTGACTACAGCAAAGTTTTTGACAGTGTCAAGCATCGTCGTCTGTTTGATTTCATGATGACCATGGGGTTCCCAAAGCACCTTGTAGCACTTATCGCAGGTCTGTGTCACAACCAGAAGGCCACGATACGATGGAATGGAGAACATTGTGAGTACTTCAATATAAGCAAAGGAGTAAGACAAG
>JBCAUA010094074.1:0-10430 GCA_038406235.1 Peronia verruculata
TATCTATCTATCTATCTATCTATCTATCTATCTATCTATCTATCTATCTGTCTATCTATCTATCTATCTATTTATCTGTCTGTTTGTCTGTCTATCTATCTATTTATCTATCTATCTATCTATCTATCTATCTATCTATCGGTCCGTCTGTCTGTCTGTCTATTTATTTGTCTGTCAGCCTGCTTGCCTGCCTGTCTGTCTGCCTGCCTGTCTATCTGTCTGTCTATCTTTCTTCCTGTCTGTGTCTGTCAGTCTATTTATCTGTCTTTCTCTGCACCTCACTTAGACAGCCATCCATCCATTTATTAATCCATCCGTCCATCCCTCCACATCCACCCATCCATTTTTTGTCCCTTCTCTTTCCATCCATTCATTCATGCTTCAGTTCATCCATCTGTCTATCCATCCATCCATTCATTCATCCATCCATTCATCCATCCATTTATCCATTCACCCATCATCCATCCATTTATTAATCCATCCGTCCATCCATCCATTCACCCATCCATCCATCCATCCATCTTTTCATTTATCCATTCATCCATCCATCCCTCATCGAATCATTCATTCATCAATACAACCTCTGTTGTTTTGTTTTCCTTTATTTTCACGTTTCCTTCTTTTACTATCTCTCTTGTTACTGCCTGTCTGTTGCCTGTTGATCATATCATTAACCTATTTATGGTCCAGTTTACCATTCAATTCATCCAGAAAACAAATTATAGCACATTTATTTCTGCTCTTCTGCAGCCGACTCTAGTAACGTCAAGCGGGGTAAGTCTCAAGGTCTGTGTGTGTGTATTTATGTTTGTGTATATTATATAATACGTATCCATAATTGGAGCCTGAAAGAAGTCCGGCTGTAGCCATTTATTCTGATGAATATTAAAATAGTTTGGCCATTCATTTTCTATATCAGAGATTACAGATGCTCTGTACATAGATCTAATCTGAGTGGCTAATGGGTTGTAAGAATTTAATGTTTTTTATCATAAAATTTTTCGTTCAGATTTATTTATAGTTAAAGAGGGAAACTTTCGAAGGGGTTTAGAGGAAACACCCGGACGAATAAGAGTTCAGAGAAATTACTGTGTTGAAATTGAAGACAGACAGAAATTCTTATTTATCTTTCGTTTTTCAAAATATGCTATGATTTTCATCCACGCAGAATCTTTGCTTCCATTCATTGTCTTTCTGTCTGATGTGATCTTTATGGAGACAGTATTAGTGTACATCATGAGAGAGCTCCTAGTCAGGTGGATGTTACTGAGAAAGCAAGAACCGGAACGGGAATAGTGGAATCTTGTTTATCCAAACATCGCCAAGATTATGTGTACCATGTGCCACAAGGATAGAGAGTTAGAAACATTTTACCACTGAGGTTATTGAAGATGAATTTTCTGTGAACTGTCCCGTTGACGTATATCCCAGTCATATAGCACAACTACCTGAGGTCCACGAAAAGACTGAGTACAAAACGAATTGAATTCAGCTATGCTACAGGCTTTTTTGTAGCCGTTAATCTTAGTAGCGTGATGTGATGCAACTTATCACTGAGACCATGTTTTTATTTTCTCTCTTCAGGTACCGTATCATCTAACAACTCATCATCGTGTCCCATGCAATTTTCTACGACCTGCATTCTCCTAGGTTTGGTAGTCACTCAATGGACGTTCATAAACTGACTTCAGTGCTAGGGCCGGAAGACAATAACTTTCAACTTAAGTGTTGTATCCTTGTAATAACGACCCATTGGTTGACTACTTCATAAGGCACAGATGAATGATCGAGAGCAGAATGACGATCAGCTGTTGTCTTTTAGCGGAGATATTCGCCGTGGAAAGTTGATGCCAGTTCAGTACGGTATCTAAGGAACACTTTCGAAGTAAAGATCTACTATACGGAGCATGTGCAGCATACAAATTTCTTACATGAAATCGTGCTATCTCCATTCAGGTCATTTTGTATTATTCGTCGTTATCTAGAAACTGTGCCAAGTGCCAGATCATTTTATGACAATGTGTTAAACGTCCAGGCATCTGAATGGACGGAGAGACTTCCAACATCTCTTGCATTTCGCCATCTACGCCGGACAGACTAGCACACGTGATGAGAAAGACTCCGATGGTGAGATAAGACTGGACAATCAAAAAAAAAAAAATGGATGTGGACGTCAATATAATAAATTAGCATTTGAACTAATGTTTGCACGCCCTTGTACAAGTCTCTTTGAAAAGCATTTAATTTGTTTTTTCGACATGACATGACATGAGTTCGCCCGCTCACAGATAAAAAAGGTAATAGTTTTTGAGTCATAACAGCCACTACCAGTGACCAATTATAAAACAAGGAGTATTTCTCCCTCCCCTCTCTCTCTCTCTCTCTCCTCTCTCTCTCTCTCTCTCTCTCTCTCTCTCTTTCTCTTAAATCAAACTCTCCAGAAGTGCATTTGATAAAAAAACGCATACTTTACATGTTAGAGGATTTTGTTAGGAAATTGATCTTATGAAGAAAAAAATAATATGTGGTATCATATTACCATCAGTTTTTTTGCACCAGTCCATTTGATCGAAACACTAGAGAACACCAGATATTGAAGGAACAACGCATTGACACTTTGTACTGCAAGTTTAAGATGCAAAATCTGGTTTTAAAGTGGTGACTGACAAGATTCATCTTCAAATGTTCATGGTGACAAGAGATTATAGGACATTTCAGAGGAGCGTATCACATGGGTAACAGGTCATGGACATACATGTGGATCTTTGTGAAGCGATTCTCACAGAAATATTTCGTGCTTCAGAGTCTAAGAAGAATGAACGGCAGGCACTGATGGGAGAACTTCTTTTTATGATTTTGTTTTCAGAATACTCAAAATAGATAGATAAACCAAATGTGAACGAAGATAAAAGGAATCCAGTGCAAATATTACTACCAACCGATGTATGGCGAGCTAAGGGTGGAGGGACTTAATTGTAACAAATACAAGTGAGTGCAGACTTGTCCTACAGTCACCATACATGGAATAGATCTAATTCATAATAGGAATAATATATCAGTCCTTCCTAGTACTCACTGTGTAATTATTTCTACACATGCAGAAAGGAGAATTATTAATATTATTATTATTATATTATTATTATTATTATTATTATTATTATTATTATTATTATGGACTTTTTATTCAAATGGACTGGTGAAAATGGTTCACTTATAAAAATTAATGGTTTACTGTCATAATATTATCTATTTTATGTTCAGTGAAATCATGTGGCACAGAACCACTGTTTACCCTTCATTATTATTTGTAACTGAAGGTGTAAACAATCAGATTCAGGAGATGTGTGTATATATTTATATAAATATTGACATTTTGTGAGCAGTTTGTATACTCTTAATTTATATTTTCACCTTTATTGCATAACATTCGGCCATTTTATTTCTTTGATAACTATATGTGTTTAGTTTTTGCACACAAAGTTGGAGAATATTTCCATCTTTCATGTAATGATGTTGGGTCGGGGTATTAATATGATTTGCTGTTGTTAAGCAGATAATGGTTTTGTTCGTGTTTGATGGAGAGTGAATTGATGAGTGTGGTTTTCAGGCGTACATGTATTTTGTAGATTTTTTTTTTTTACTGTGGAAGAAAGTAGATTATCTAAATTAATGTTCTTTACATGTGTTCGACAGTCGTTGTTGAAATGGCAGCGTAAACAAAGAAAATGTAAACAATACAATATGAGCCATAAGCATAATTTTTATTCGAAACTTCACAGCCATGTCAATTATGGCTTTATATGTTTCTCTCTCTCTCTCTCTCTCTCTCTCTCTCTCTCTCTCTCTCTAACTTTCCCTCTCTCTCTTTCTCTCGTCCTTTCTCTCTGTCTGTCTCTCTATCTATCTATTCCTTTCTCTCTTTTCCTAGCCATGTGCTGCAAATAGATAAGGGTATTAGAGCAAAACTGAGGGCCAGTCCAGATAGACTTTTCATGATGCATAACTTGAAGTGTTATTCACAATTCTGCTATGATTATCAAACCAAAAGAAAGTTCAGGGTTCCACGCCTTTAAAATATCAGCAACCAGTATGTAAACGTTATGTGATAGACAAAACATAGACTTCGTTAAGCCTGTGTATTTCTTAAAAATGATATCGGTATTACTATTTTAATTTGCCATGGCTTTCATTCAGAGCTTCCACCGTCTATAGTTGTCATATTCCTCTTGTTTGCTGTTGTTGCTTTTGTTGTCGCTGTTGTCATTCTTATCACTGTTATTGTTGTTATGCTTTGTTGCTATCGTTGTTGTTGTTTGTTGTTGTTGTTCTTGTTGTTAAAATGGGATTAACTTCAAATACGTTTAACCATTCTCGTGGCCTGATTGCTCCCCATAAATCATGTGCAGCCTCCTCCTACACATGTATTTGTACTCAATATCTAATTGTGGTTACCTCCAGTTCCTGAATTCTCACATGTAATTCATCCTTAGCACAGCTGACATTGATTGATTTATTCGGCTGGGTGGTCCTCTGGAAAACATTAAAACAGTGGCGTGTAAGACGATTTGATGGCGCTGTTATTGCTTTCAGGGAGAACTGGATTATTTGGGGGTTATAAGAAATTTCAGAAGTGTGGGGGTTGCATTGCAGTAAAGATATAGCTAGCGATTACATATGTTAAATCGATAATTTGACAATGGGGTTCCAACCATGCAGGTTTGTGTGCCATCGAGTCTCGATAATACCCTCACCTAGACATTCAGCATAGTCTTTAATGTTACATAAGAGGTTGTGAAACTTATTCCATAATTATGCGATTATTATTATATCGTATGCGCTGCTAGATGCTGACGTCCATTTTTACTGTTGTTTGGACCTAGGACCGTAGGTACTAACTTCCATCTTTGCTCTCTCCACGTCGGTTTCACATACAGTGCATTTATCATGTAGTCTGTCACTGAACATCCCATCTCAATTGTTTTCATTTAACTTAAGGAATGGAAAAGATATACTCCAGAAGACAGGCAAGAGACAAAAATTGGGGAACTGATCTGAGCTTCAGACAGGGACTTATAGATTACGTTTGTTGAAAGGTGGAGTTCTTGTGTTGCTGTTCTTGCACTTGCTGCTTTCACCACCAAGAATCTTCTTAGCATTTGGAAACGTAGTTAAGGACAAAGTTCAAATAACTATTTTGCGAACCTCACATTCTGTATATCAAATCTGAAACCATTACAATAAATAACCATCATAAACAGCACTGAGTTTCCTTACTCGTTTAGATGTCTTATCAGTTGTGCTTTCCACTATAAAAAAAAAAAAAACAACAATAATATTCTCAACTTTGCTAGAAGACAAGATTTTGTATCTTTCATTTTTGCCATGGATCTATTCATGCGGTTACCTGCACTGAGTTACAGTAAAACGAGTTATTTGTCACTTATTTAGAAGGTGGATTGGGGGACTGAAAAGAGGGTGGGGGAAAAAATTGAAATTTAAGACGGTAAAGACGGTGTTTTTTGTTTTTTTTTTTGTTTTGTTTTTTGTTTTTGTTTTGTTTTCTTTTGTTTTCTTTTGTTTGTTTGTTTGTTTATACATCAAATAAAATTACATTTTCTTACGACCATGTTAAGAAATGTACATCTTTAGAGATCTAGCTCTAATGGATTATGTTATTTTAATCATACAACTGCTTGCGTTGTGTGGCTCGCACTTTGGCGTACATTGCTCTAAAGGGAGTTATTTGAGGGATGGAGATCATCATTGTTGAGGATCATTCATTATGCGGTATCTTTTGGCCTATTTTTATTTCTTTACAAAATTACGATACTTTCACTTAATCTGAGAGGAACTCATAAAATCCCAAAAAGTAATATCTTTCATACCCATTTTTTTTTTTTTTTTCAGATCCGTGCATTTCTTCCCCACAGTATTGATTTTCTTCTCTCTCTCTCTCTCTCGTACTGTTTCCAATAAAATGATGTCTTTGGTTCTCTTGTACTCAGGTGTTTTATGTGCTCGTCTTGTTTGCAGTCTGTGTGTATGTGTTTTTATACGTGTGTATGCTTGTCGTTTTGTAAGATAGGGGTCTTAAACTTTTTTTTTTTTTCAAGCAATGCCTTTGAATTGTCATTATATTTTTTGTGTTTATTGAAAGAGTTGAGTTTATCTTAACCATTCAGTTCTATCACTACCTCGAAATTCGTGTTTATTGTACAAGAGAACGTGAAAACATGTATATCTATTTAAAAAGAAAAAATATATATAAATATATGTGTGTTCTGAATGCATCATTTTGTAAATAGCCGATCTTATCACTCCCCCCCCCCCCCCCGTCCCTGCCCCCTTGTTGTTATTTTATGTTTCTGTGACAATTTTGATCATGCATGGATCCATTTATGCCTCTGAGATCTTCGGGATTTTATTATTTTTCTTTTATCTTTTTGTCGTGACTCATGAGCAAGTTAGGTGACTTTGCATTGTCAAGTATTATTTAGGAAACTGCTTCAAATGCTGAATGGGTTTATCTCGTGTAAAATTGTCCATTATACTACTGTTCTCACCATTATAGGTATCGCTATTATTATCATATCGTGGTCAAGATCATTGTTGCAAGTGTATACAGTACTTTGCCATAATATAATATGCACGCTTCTTTCGATATCGATTTCATCAAGAATTTCCGCTTATCTTCAAATGTGCATTTGTGATAATGGCTTATAGCAGCAGTGTTGCCCAATTTACTGGTATGTGTACGCCCAGGCAAGCTGGGGAAAGGGACTTTTTTCAGCCAGCTAAGTTATTTTTCTTTGCCAACTACAAGCCGTATAACACAAGCATAAAAAAGGGGGGAGAAAAAAAAAAAAACATTTTCCTCCTGTTATTTGAAACAAGCGAGAAAAAAGCAATTTTTTGCTTCTTAAACGATGATGGTTTAATACATCTTGTACCTGGCAAAAGGAAGTAATTTGGCTGATGGTCAAAATGATTTATTAAGTTTCGGTTTATTACTTAAGATGATGTGCCACTTACCATAACTATAGCAACGTGCAGGATGGGAACAGGAAAAACGACACGTATTCTGTCCTTAAGTGCTGCTTTAGGTATAACCGCTCTGAGCCGGGGCATCTTATTTGGTAGTTTTTTTTTTTTTCTCTCTCTTTTGTCGTCACGGGTCTAAATCAATTTTATTTCTCTAACATTATTTCATACGGCCACTGAGTAAAACGTCTAAATTTTGGCCTGCGATTAAACATCTTATAATTTTACGTTAATATGTCGGGAGTGCCAAATAAATAAATAAATGAAATAAGTAGTTGACTTCCTATATATAGGCCATATATTGAACCTGACAGAGAAACAAAGTAACGATGACGTACAATGAAAAAGAGAATAAGGGTATACTAATTTGTGCTCTGCCTTTGCTTCTGTACACAAACGATATTTAAATTTGGTCGATTGCAGTTTTTCCTTGCTGATTCACGGCGTATTGTCATTACGTACCGGTACCCTAGCTTTGATACGTTAACAAGGGACATCGGAAATTTAGTGTTATTATATTGGAAATTAGTAACGTATGGTTGCTGATTGAAATTAATAATGCTTCGTTATGATCTAGAATGTTTAAAATCTGTTATGATACTCCTTTTCTTTCAGTACTCAGAGGAATAAGGACATTCCGATTTGTCCAACCTCACCTGAATTGAAGTGAACCCCCCCCCCCCAAGCCTTTTGATCTGATGTATGAATATGGCACTTGGACACATGGTTTTTCTAAACGGGTGTAAGTCTAACCATCCTGTTGATAAGAGCTGGATAAGAGCGTTCGAAGACATTAGCCGGTTGATGACTCACGAGCTGAGAAACGATGGTTATTGAAGCAAGGGAGAGAACCAGAGAAAGAGCCTACCCAAAAACAAATTACTGCCCTCTCCAAGTAATCAGAAGAGACGTTCTGGAGACAAGCGGGCAACATGGCACTCGTCTGAGGTTTTAAATTGAGGGTGTAACTTTTGTGAAAATAACAAACTTCTGAGTGCATGGGTATGTCTGCAGTGTAAGACAAGTCAGGGAACGAGATGAATAAATCGTTTTTGTGTAAAGGAAAAAAAAATATGAAGAGGGTGGAGCCGGTAGGAATGTAGGAATGGGAAAGAAGATGTAAAACAGAACATGCCCCAGTGTGAAATCGATTAGCCTTGTGTTTTGTCAAGACGAGGTTCGTAAAGGCCCATTAGAAGAAGTGCAATATAAATTAAGCAGCTGGATTTAGCTAGCCCCTTGTTTAATTTCAATTTTATTTTTATCTCTTTATTCCTTTTTGTTTGTTTGTTTGTTGTTTGTTTGTTTGTTTGTTTGTTTGTTTCTGTTTGTTTTGTTTGTTTGTTGTTGTTTTTTTTTTGTTTGTTTGTTTGTTTGTTTTCTTCTTCTTCTTTTGTTTCGTTTGTTTGTTTGTTGTTTTGTTTTGTTTTGTTTTAATTCCTTGCAAAATGAACACTATCCGTATGTATGTTTGAATTTCATGATGCTGGTATCGTTTTGCTGTAAGATGCATAGTAGCACAATATAAGAGTTCTATAAGCTGTTTGTCAGTGTCGTCGAGTTGATTCTGCCATGATATTTTGCCCATGATATAGTTGTTGAATGTTTTCCTACGCTGCTAATCTCTTAGGAACCTGCGACATTAGGAAGAAAAGTGAGTATTCTGCTGTCAACACTGCCGACTTTGAGTAAAGTATGGCGTCAGCTTCACGGGTTATTTGATTTTCATGGACATAATCATATTTATATATTTTCCCGAGTGATGAAATCAGATTAGCAATAATTCTTCCATACAATTTCAAGTGGTATTTGAATTAGAAATGGCATGATGTCTCACATATCTTTAAGTACTATCTTTATGACAATGTTCGGAATGATGTTCCATAAGATAACATAAGCAAGCTTTTTTTCTAGTTTTTAGTTAAAAAGTGAGATGCGGCTTAGTATATCAAAATAAATCTAGTCAATTTGTTCATTAACGCAACAGGTTGGAAATTAAAATTTTCAACTTGTAGCCGAAAATACGTTTTGATGTAGAAGTATGACCTCTAAAAAGCATTTGAGACTCGATTCTACGACAGACCACATTAAATCTCAACCTCAAGTGAAAATGCGCTTCATCGAGGGCAGCCTGTGAGGCACATCAAGATAATGTTTATGTGCATTTCCACATCATGATCAAAATGTCATTGTAAACGTGACACTTTCAAATCTCTGGGTATATTAGAAAGGGATCAGTAAAGACTGTGTGTACATGGGGATAATTATAAACAGTGAATGCATTTATGTATGTTCTTTTTATCTTGTGGAAATTTGAATAAACACTTTGACATGTTCTTGCTTTGTTTTTTCGTTCTTATACGTGTTTGATCGTAGTATTGATCCTTTCTGTAGTAGTGACGGTGTTACAAGTTTGAGAATACTTCAGGGATACGTAATCAAATTTTGTTCGGCGTTCTGAATTTGTTTTGAGATTTTTTCCCCACTAAGATGAGATTCATTTAATGAGTTTCATTTACATTAATGAATTCTATGTACGTTATATCTCCCATAATATCCATGGATAGCATTTCTTTTATTTGGCTACTTTCACAGATCAACCAGAATCAAAGAAAGTGCATTTCAAAATAATAATATGATGGCTTATCTGATTTTATGTTATAATAAATAAACCTAGAGTGGATACTTTGTTTGATTTGTCTCTTTTTCTCCCCCAAACCCATAGAGACATTATCTTTTTGTTTTCAATGCCACGTTTGAAAATAGTAGAATATTTCACGATACAAAAGCACCAATGAATTCATTATCTGCTCAAGGGGAGCTATTGGAACTGGTGGAGATAATATATGTTTTAAATAATCATTTCTTTCTATTTCTTTCATTGTTCTTTTACTTCGCTATAGCTGATTGTTCCTATAGGCTATGTTCCTATAGGCTAATATGTTTTTAAAATGATCTAAAATATTTTTAATTTATCCCTGAGACATAAGTCGCAGTGTGCTAGACTGCATTGGGCAAGATGTGATGAATTAAATACAGTTGCAGTGTAGCTGATTTAACACAACAAAAATGTTCAAAGGTGTGAAAAAGATGTGGCCCAAGAGTTTGACAAGCACTTAATGATCAACACAGTTGTACAAGCAAGATCTTGTTTATTTTTGCTTTTTGTCGCTTTCTCAGAGATTACAGAATGAACACATTTTTCTAGTCACAGGTCCTTCATTTGACCACAGATAGTATAATCACTTCAAGAAACACGGAGAACACTCAGAACATTTTGTATAACTGGAAATGTTTGACAAAGTTCCCAGTGGACATACAAAAGTAGGTGATTGTTTAGCGTATATGAATTGACAGTGAACAACTCTGTTGTGACATATCAAAACAAA
>JBCAUA010094096.1:0-24068 GCA_038406235.1 Peronia verruculata
ACTGTCAGGGGTGCAAACTTCCCTCCAATCATTGCTTGGAACTCTTCTTTGACGGCTGGATCCTTCAGTTTGTCGAGGTTAAACCGCAGCCTTGTGAACTGTGGCTTGCTGATTGTTTTCAAGCGCACTCTGAATGTCATCATCACCAGGTCGTGGTCGCTCCCAATGTCAGCCCCGGGAAAAGTGCGGGTACGAGCGATGTTCACTCCAGCTCGGAAACGTTTGGGGACCATGATGTAATCTATCTGGTTGTGGTACTTATTGTCAGGGCTGTGCCAGGTCATTCTTCTGGAGATCTTGTGTTTGCCAAGAGTGTTTGCTACTGTGAGGTTGTTGGCTGCTGCAAATTCTAGAAGACGTAATCCCCTGTCGTTTGTGGACTGGTTGCAAGAGAGTCCGCATGTACCTTTCCAATTTGGATATACATCCTCTCCAATTTTAGCGTTCCAGTCACCTTTTATACCTGGTAATTGACATTTCACTGCTCACGCATAAACACGACCTAAACCGGTTGATTGATCTGAAGTCATAGATTCGGTTGAATTTATATCAAATCTGAAATAAAAACTATCATTTATTTTAAGATCGCGTTTCGTGATATGGATTAATCTAAGGTAACTTAATTTAGACGTGCAAATGAAAATATCGGATTATAAATTAAATTTGAGCTAATCAAATCTTATTATCTGTGTCTCGCGTCCTCAGCTTGGTACAACAATATCTGTACCCAAATTAATAGGATCTTGATAATTGTTTACTTAAAGGGAGAGAGCGTTTTTTTGTTGTTTTTTTTTACACTGGCAAAGAGATTTAATTACGTCCTCAAGTCTAAGAAATCAGGCTTTGTAGGACACTTAATATTCTGCTTACTTTCAAACTTCATCTTATAAGATATCCAGACTTGTGATGAACCTGCCATCTTCACGTTTTTTGTTTTTTTTTACCCATTTCTGAGTGTCTTTCGTTACATGTGTCATCTTTAATGACAGAAAAAAGCACGTCGATTAAGGTTTCGCAGACGCTGGAGTGAGTTCGATACTTTATAAGAACTCCTCGAAAATACCTTGTACAGACTGGCACTTCTGCGTTAATTCATGCCTGTTTACATGAGCACTGAGCTTTTGTTATGAAAAGGGGATCGAATCTTTGGGATGAGAGCTTATTATGAAAGCTGCAGTGTTCGTGCGATATTTCTAAATCATATTACATAACACTAGAAAAGAATCCACGGCCTCCGTGGGAGATTTTTAAAATTATATAGCCATGCCACTTAAAGTGTATGGCAAAGCGTGCCCACCTCGGTGTTGACATTTCGGTTGATTAAACTGAATGTTACTCAAATAAAAAGTGTTGTGAACGCGTCATACTATCGAACGTATAATTCGGATTAGCAGCCTTGTGAGTTTATTATTCAATTATTATCACATTTGCAGAATAACGTCAAAGATAATAAACTTTTTCTCGGGTTTATGTACATAGAAACACAGATCCATATGCAACAGATTTGTGTGCCAAATTTCAGATGGATCCATTCAGCAGTTTTCGAGTCTATAAGCCTATTTTTGGTTTTCTTGCAATATTATAATTTAAGCAATCTCTTCCTGACGAGATATTTTGCAGCCCACCCTCTTCTACAGTCTTTCTTTCTTTCTTTCTTTTCTTTCTTTCTTTCTCTCTCTCTCTTTCTTTCTTTCTTTCTTTCTCTCTCTTTCTTTCTCGCTGTCTTTTTTTTCTTCCTTTCTTTAAATCATTCTCATCAATACAGCTAATGATAAAAACAGTAACGATAATGTTATAGAGAGAGAGAGGGTGAGAGAGGGTAAGAAAGACATAGAAAAAATAGAAGGAGACTCAGTGGACAAACATAGACTGACAAGAAGACAAGCAAAGAGACACACAGACTGATAGGTAAACATACAATCAGACAGTTGAGATACCGTGGCTGATAGACTGATAGCTAAATAGATAAGCAGTCAAGAGTACAGTAATAATCGGGCAAACCCAGTTAAATAGAGGTAGGATAGACAGACAGTGGGGAACAGACAGACAAATAGACCAGGGTCAACAGACATTTCAATAATCAGAGATAGATAAACATACAGGTTTAAACAGAGACAGACAGGCAAACAGTGATTATCACATCCAGGAGTTTCAAACGTTTGTAACGATTTCCCGCTCTCTCCTCCCTATTTGGTTTTGTTTTTCTTAACCTTTTCAATCCTAAGAAAGTAGGATTATCTCGACATTTAGAAGTTGCCAATTTTTTATGAGAAATTTTGAGGGTAGAATTTTTGGAATTTGGAAATTTTACCCTGGACAGCGGCACTCAGGCCTACTCTTTCATCGATTTTGAACTGCCAAGGGTTCTTTAACGAGCGTAACGTACACAAGGGACCTCGAAATATATTCACCCTTTTCCGAGGCGTCTTTCTCCATCTCGGTCGTCGTGGCCGTGTGGTTGGACGTTGGCCCGTGGTGTCAATGTGACCAGGGCCTAAGGGAAGCCAGTTTAATATGCTGTAAGGGGACAATGATTTAATGAGACAGGTAAACTGCTGATATTGCACACTGACTGGTAGGAAATTCCAATGCAAAGTAATGGTGATTGAGTTTTGGCCAGATCGGTCTCTTGACATATCGATCTATCTATCTATCTATCTATCTATCTGTCTGTTTGTCTGTCTGTCTGCCTGCCTGCCTGCCTGTCTGCCTGCCTGCCTGCATGCCTGCCTGCCTGCCTGTCTGTCTGTCCGTCTATCGGTCTTCTCTCTAACTCTGCATCTTTCTAGCTATCTGTCTGTCTGTCTGGTTGTCTATAAAAAACAAAAACAAAACACCAAAAGAATCTGTTTCTCATAAGTGCACGCGTATCAAACTGAAGCAATGTGATGCTTTGTTCCATCGCTGTGAGCGAGTGATATGTCTGTCTGTCTGTGAAGTAAATGTGTCTCACGTATAGTACTCTATATATTGACTCTTTTCAACGCTAATTGCAATTTCCTTGTTGTGAAAAAATATAATTTATATCTCATCTCTCATCATTTTTCAGTGACTCTGACTTTGTTTAACTCTTTAAGTGCTGGATTCACAAACATTGAAAATTTGAGAGTCCAATTTATCCGTTTTTATGTGGTTACAAGAAGATTCACTCAAGGCAACGGAAGGCCTTACGTATGACTACATGTTATGGTTTATGTGTCTGACAGTAGTCCTAATTTTGGAACAAAAGACACTAGACATTGCCAGGAGCTCAGCATTTGAAGAGTTAATTACGCGCACTGCCTCCTCTAACCTATAATTTCAGACTCCAAACGCTCAGGCTTGAAACACCGCTAAAACTCTAGATGGTAATGGCAAACGCATGTATCAGGTTCATTCAGTTATGTTCATTCAAGATTTTTTTTTTTGTTGGTTCTTTTTTAAATGAAGCCAGAAAAGTTCTACGAAGACAAAGAGCGTGTAGCTTTTTCTTTTTTTTTCTTTTCTTTTTAAATTGCTGACAAAAGGCACCAATTTGAGGGCACTCATGTCAAGAGCGTTCAAAAGGCTCTCCACAATGGAGCGGATTTGAGGAATGGAAACAAGGAGAGACTGGCCAAATAGCATCGACGTCAGACTGGGCTATTTGTTCATTTCCTGTGCTCTTTTCAAGATCGACCGTAGTTTGATCTGTACTGTGAAAACAAGAGTAAATAACAAGAGCATAAAATACGGAGATGTTTTTGTTAATCCTGGAGTGAAAAACTGTTACAAAAACATTACAAAAATCGAACTTTTTTCCGAAAAACAATCCGGTCACAGCTGATTGCCCAGATTTATTTGTTTACCCCGCGATGTAATTTTTATCATCATTCTTGTTTCTTCCTTCCATTTTCCATTTCCAGAGCGGTTCCGAACAGTCGATATTATATGCCCATCATCGCTGCTTACTTTTCTGTGGGCTGGAACGGTCTTTGTGAGAAAAATATTGCTGCATCCTAGAATAATGTAAATTCGAGAACAATGTAGTTAAATCTTCTAATTCATTGATAAGCTTTTGTTGGTAAGATAGTTATAATATTTAATAACTTATACATATTACACTGTAGCATCATTTAAAAAAAAATATTACTATTAGGCATACTGCGAGGACGGTAATAGTCCAACCAACATTGAAATCAACACTACCTTAACCCTTTGAGACCTGAGCCAATTAGCTTCCCGCCTGAGCTCCTAGGAGATTTTTAAGCCTTTATTTGAAACACTACTTCTCTGACAATGATAATAATGTAATCGGCTAATAAGATTCATCAATAAACACAAGGCTTAAATATATCATAAGCGGATTTAGTCTTGCGCAGCAGTTCTATAATTTTATGAATTTTATTTGGCCCCTTTATGTGAATGGGCGGGATTTGGGAGTTAAAGTTATACTACCATTTGTTTTGAAAGCTACTCTAGGCATAAAGAGTCACTGCATAAACTGACTGTTCTCCATTCAACCAAGACAATAACCAGGGATGTCAATCTGTCCACATCAAAGAAGTAGGAAAATATTCCTGGTATATCCTTTAGCAATACGAAAAACTAAAGTGCATCAATGGTAAATAATACCAGATTTGGGACCAGCAGAGAAATTACTGACAGCCAGAAAGTAGGATATCCTGTCAAAGTATGAAATCTGACAACCCTGAGAAATCGATCATCAGACTGACCCCGACATTCTAGAACTTTCCTCTGACATTTTACGGTTAAAAGCGTTATTTACTTTTTTTTTTTTTTTTTCATCTTTGTTCCAATTAAAGCTGACCGAGCTAAGGGTTAATTACCTTCAGTGCGAGCCACCACCTGCTCCCCATGCAAAGACATTTCATCGAGTCTATCAAAGACTATGTAGACAGATAAAAAATAATAAGATTTAAGGTTAAGGATACGCTTTTGTAGGTCTTTCAGTCTATCTGTAGTCTGTCTAGGCCATTTCTTGTAAGCACGTCGGGCCGCGGCAGAGATTGTCGTTATCTCTATGTCACATCACTTGTCGTCTCTATCTTATCGTACAAATCGTTCCTATCTTATCTACCTTATCTTACCGCACTTATCTTATCTAAATTTTATCTATCTTTCGTTTCTATCAATCCTATCTTATCCGATCTATCTTATCTGTTTTACCTATTTTATCTTATTTTATCTATCCTATTGTTCCTATCGTTTCGGTCTATCTTATCTATCTTATCTTATCTTGTTACATCTTGTCACCTTATTTGTATTTTTGTAGTCGCAATGCTAATACCGCACTTTATATCAAACAGAGCCTCACCCTGTTAGACACAATATAGCCGCGATCGTATTGATATGCCGTTATACCCCAACACAAACAAACAAACAATAAGCAGGCTAAAAGCATTCTAACACTCCAGCCACATTTCAACATTTCCTACGTCCACCCAAAAATATCATAATAAAGAAGTCACACATATATAAAAGGAGGACAAGAATTTCGGTCCAACTAACTTAATCATAGGTCTTTCTGTCAAAAACAAAACAAAAAGTCAAAGAAAACATTGCTAGCCTAAAAAACTAATCTTTGTCTAAAGTTCTAAGCGAGATTGTAATCTTCAACTATTTGCCTGCAGACGGCCGGGAAAGAAAATCATCAAACAAATATAACAAACAAGATTTTAAAAAACAACACGAAATAACCAGTAGATTAGAATGTATATTGCCACAAGTAGAAACAAAAAAAAAAAAGAGAGTGAAAAAAAGATTGGGTGAAAATGGGATTACGAAACCACAGTAAGAAGGCAAATTTTGTATGTACGGGGCCATAGTGAGGCCAAAAATCAATACGAAAAGCGAACAAAATATCCTGGTTTTGTTACCACTACCCGAAAGACCCAAGTGATATATAGAAAAATGAGCTAACGTCGAAATCGCATTAACTTTCGTCTGACAAGATCTTTTTGAAAAAAAAAAAAAGATTGCTAAAACTCGCGTTTTTTTTTTTTTTTTTGAAACTTTTTTTTTTTTTTTTGTTGAAAAACTCATTATCTAAAGTTAATCACAAAGATCGGGACTAAAACGAAGTCAACAATACAAAAATCAGAATTGAAACGACTGACTTTTTAAATGTCATATTATTGACAATGATGAAACCAGTTTTCAGTGTGCTTATTGACTCGGGGGAAACCGGATATTTCGTAATTTTTATTTCTGCATAGGTCACAGTGTGCTTGCTTGTATTGTGGTTTAACGACACATCAGCACGATCACGGCTATATTGTGTCAAACACGGTAAGGTACGTTTACACGTCAAAAGGAGAGAGGAAAGAGAGTGGGACAGAAGACAGGAGCAAGGAGAAAGAGAGAAAAGATGTCATCCCTTGAACGTCGAGAATTTCATTCCATGGGAGGTATCCCACCGATGGCGGGCTTTTACCGCCTGCAGGTGGGAGTAAAGAACATACCTATATTCCCCGAGCTCCCCAAATGGAGAGGGGGGGGGGCATGGTCCACAGAAACAATAACTTGTGATTATCAGCTGAGGCATACATAGATTATTGGAAATACTCAATTGTGTTGAGAGAAATTTTTGTTGTCATTTCAATAGTTAATTTGTGCTCAACGCATAGCTTCAGATAGTCTTTCGCCATGAGTCATGTACGACCATTCTGTATGTGAGAGTTTGTTTGTTTGTTTGTTTGTTTGTGTTGGAGTTTAACATCAGCACGATTACAGCTATATTGTGTCAAACACGGTAAGATACGTCTACATGTCAAGACGAAGAGAAGAAAGTAAAGGTGATTATGTTGTATTGTTAAATGATATACTGATACAGTTCAAGTCTTTGTATCACCGTCCGGCGCGTCTCTCTGAAATAACTTGGGAGGTATTTAACTATAAAATGCAATACCTTTTTTTAACAAACTCGAAGCGCTGAATTTCTCCTGCATTGAGATTCAGAAAATTTCGAATAAATTCGTCTGTGCTTTGGAAATGAGTCTGTTTTCTAATTAATTTGAATTATCACGGGAAAGAGCGAAATAACATTCGTACGCTGAGAAACGAAACAAAATAAAATGGGCTTTATTTTTTTTTGTGCGAATTCTTGGATAAGGTCAGAAACTATTACTTTTAGAGGTGAAGCTGAAAACAGTATTTTAAATCAGGACCTCTGTTGCTGACATACCAACGTCTAATAAAACTGATGGTCGACTTTTTTTTCTGATTAATACGATGACATTTCTGGCTGAGTTGAAATATGGGGCGATTATATACAGACAAAAGGTGATGAGTTCCGGGATCAGGCAGTGAAATGATGAGAGAGCGGATATATGAAGCAAAAGAAAAAAAAATGTGTGTGTTTGTGTGTCGCGGGGAAGATGGGAAGCAGGGGGAGATAATAACGAATGGAACCAGGTTGTTGTGTTAAGTGATCAGGCAGCCCCCGCTAAATCTGGGTCAAAGAGAGTGATTATTTCCGCTGGCGCCCTTAGCACAAACAAAATATTTGTTTTTGATGACGCTGACTTCGGGTATTATGGGGGCGTGTCACCAACCGGTTGAATTACTAGGTTATTTCCATTCTATCCCCAGGCCGACTGGAAAAGTGAAAGAGGGGATAAAACCTGACTTTCTTTGACAAAACGTTTTGTCTGGTAGACATCTCACAATCAGCTAAGTGTTTTTCTCAGGTCTGAGTTATAAACCTACCCCCTTCGCCAATGGGGGCCCACGGGTATATAACTGGATCTTATGCTCCCGCCTGCAGGCGATGAAAGCCCGCCATCGGTGTTATATTTCCCATAGAATGGCATTCTCGACGTTCCAGGAGTGACATTTCTTCTCTCTCCTTGCTCCTGTCTTTTGTCCCGCTTTCTTTCCTCTCTTCTTCTTAACGTGTAAACGTATCTTACCGTGTTTGGCACAGTATAGCCGTAATCGTGCTGATGTGTCGTTAAAACCCAACACAAACAAACAAACAATAAATCTAGCCATAGTGACCATTACAAGAATGGTCTAATTCAACATCCTTCACATGTAGCACCTTATATTAATGCTGCATTTTTTATCTGCCCCATCAGCAGTATAATGAAATTGTGACGTAAATTTCCTTTGTAGACAAAAGGTTTTGTCATTTTTGTTTTTCTTTTTTTTAATAACCAAAACTGACCAAAGCCTTTACACTGTTTCACCCCAGTACATTTAACTGAAAATCGGTTATCCAAACTTGATAGTCGATTTTTCAACTGTAGAGTAAAATTGTTTCGTTGGCTAAATGGGGGCTCAATTATACTGCTTTTAACAACGTATATACATGGGTATAATGTGGTCTCAGGAAACAAGACAATGTAAAAGTGACTAAAACAGACATTGAATGGAAAGTTGCTGCCAACTTTGACAGATAACAAAACTCTGACTTACCGAGCTTGAGAAAACCACTCTTCGGTGAGTTCTCTCCCTGTTCTATCAAATACAACTTTCGCCAACATCACAAGGCTTATAGCTTTAATATCTCAGTGTGGCTGACACAACGTGAGGCTTATTGATTCACATTTGAACACGCAAATTCCCAGTGTACTAACAAAAACTAGCTCAAAAGCAAATCAACGGTAACGTCGTTCTAGCCAAAGATCTTAACATTCTTGAGCAACTCCTCAAAGCTCATTGTGGCTCCCATACATAGTTACTGGCCTTCCAGAATTAAACGAATGACATTGTGTGTGTGTGTGTGTGCGTGCGTGCGTGCGTGCGTGCGTGCGTGCGTGCGTGCGTGCGTGCGTGCGTGTGTGTGTGTGTGTGTGTACACACACTGCTCGTTCTTATGCCATTAGAGCGATGTCGTTAGAACGATGTCGGTAGAACGATGTCGGTAGAACGACTCTTCTAGTGTGAACGCACGGTTTCTCTGATTCCTCTATCATAAGAGTGACGTTTATTTTAAGTAATGGGGATGGATCACTCAGATTTGAGGCATTGGTTTATGTAAACTGGCGGGCTTATTCTGACGTAATGCACCGCTGAATGAGTTAAAAAGTTCTTTGGGCAATGTTAAGAATGATGTTAATTCCCATAGAGACATCGAATTTAACTTATTAAGCAGTTAGAAATCCGTATATTGCTAGTATCCCTCTGACCTATTTGCATCTTCAGACATCGTGTGACTGCTTGTGTCCTCAGATGCTATTCCAGCTGACCAGGAGTAGCCCGGACAGATACAACGCCAATCCCAAGCTCCTCTTCCTCTCAGTCACCAGCGAGAGAGTCCTGCACCGCCTCACTGTGAGTTGTCACGTCTTATACCCGGTGTATATCTGTGCCTGTGCCCGCGTGCGTCGTGTGTGTACCTGGCGTATGAGTGTGTATATATGTCTGTGTGCGCGCGCGTGCACATGCATTCCACGTCCTTGCTTTTTCTCTGTGTGATGGCATGTTTGTGTTAGTGCGAGCGCGCACTCTCGTTGATATGTGCGCCCCACGTTTTTTTTTTTTTTCTATACGCGCGTGTATGCCAGCCTCCTTTTTCCTTTGCATGCATTTGTGCTTTTTTTTTTTTTTTTCTCGAAATACACATAGGACGAAACAAAGAACAAACAAAGGAAACACTGAATGAAATTAAAAGAACAAGACAACGCAATAGAACAAATCTGACCAGTACACGGCGTCGAAACAAATCACAAATATAAACCACTAAAAACGAAAATGGCAAAGTTGCCAGTAGATGCTCTTCTTCCTGCTTTGTCACTGTCAGGCCCAAAATGAGTGCAGAAATTTGAGTCTTCTCCAGTTCTTTTCCCTATGAAACAAAAAATAAATTTTAAACTTTTTTCTTTTAAAACACCAGCTGATAACATTGATAAATACTTCCATGATCTTCAGTCTCCCCTCCACAGTATAGATCTATTGCTTTCGATTCATTGGGGTGAAACTTCAGTGTCTCGTTCTTTATATTCCTAAAAATAAGAAAGAAATCTTTGTTATTTTGGAAATTGTAAGAATTTAAAAAGTAACATTTATTGGCCCACCCTGGAATCATGAAATAGTAATTCTTATTTTCATTTGCGATCTGATTACAAACAAAAAGGGAAGAAAAGGAAAGAGAGCCCGAGAGCTCATAACTCATAAAAAAAAAAAAAAACTTTACCAATCATGCCTTATTCGTAGTGTTTCTTGAATGACGCCTGTATAATGGTCTAAATAAACTACAAATTAAGTTTAATTTTAAGAAAAGATGATCGATCACTAAAATTAAAGAGTATGACACAGAGTAGAAATTTAATTAGGATCACTTACCCAGCCACAAGAGATCCTCTTACCTAACTTGTATCCTTTCGACATCTGTCAAGGGTGATCTGATCAGTCTTTGGGTCCTCTCCTGTGAAAGAAAAAAAAAAAACATTAGACATGATAATCACACCCCATCCTGCCCAGCCGACGAAGCCCCCAATCCCACCCCCACCAACCCCGTCCCCATCCCATCCCAATCCCCAACCCCACCCCCACCCCGTCCCCCCCTTCCCCACCCCCCAACCCCAACCCCCATACTCTCACCCATCTATCCCAAACCCACTCCTCAATAGACACGACACTATGAAATGAAAACAGGTGCTCATCAAACCTAGATGATCAATGAAACCACGATATTTTCTTTTTAAGAAAAACCGGTCTTAAGTCCATTTAAATAAAAAAAAAGTTATAATTGATAAAATATAAAATATATTAAATGAAAGTCCAAAAAATGTAAGTCCAAAAAAATGTAATGTAGTGACACTACGTCATTAAGTGACAAGACGTCATTTAGTGACACTGCGTCATTTAGTGACATGACCTGTTTGAGAATACGGATTAACAAAATTATTGGCATTCAATAACTACTCATAGCTCAAATAGGAAGGAAACTGAATAAGCTCTAATGGAATAGCAATAACTACAATAATTATGGTCAAAAACTGACGACCTCTGATTTCATGGTGTCGTGTCTCATATTATTATCTCCGAAAATGATAATGAAAAGAAACCCCCAGTACAGTACAATAACTGCCACTGTTGGAAATGTCTGTATGCTCTGAGGAGTGCACTCAGTCGGAATGTGTTAGTATTAAGTGAAAAATAGCACCAAGAGACTTGACTTTCCTATCGAACTAGATCGAATTTTTTTTTTCCTATCCTCTTGTCCTAATGGGAGATCATTTTGCTTAGTCCTATTACTTCCCTTTACCAGACAAAAGGACTGAACAAGCAGTATAAAAAAAAAAAAATAAAAAATAAAAAATCACATATACCATGAAAATTCCAGAATAATTATGATGTAAAGAGAATGTTTTGTTCTTGTTATAATTCTATCAATTTTTTTTTCCGCCATCAATCTTTCGAATAACAAGAAGTAAAGGGATTTTTTCCTCGTTACACTGCTTGCTCAACACCGCTTTTGACTGGCAAGGGGAAGTAATAGGACTAGTCATTATGGTCTCCCTTAACACGAGTCCCTCTTTCAGGAGGGGCAGATAATTTACGAAACGATCTCCCATTGACATTAATGGCTTAACGTATCTTTGCTATGGAGGTAGCTTGGAATAACATTTCAACTTAATTACATTTTTATGCTCTCTCATTTTTTTTTTTTCCCCTCTCAATCACAGGAAGTAAAAGTAAGTCGGACTGGTGATAGAAGGGGGTCCCATGGGTGTCCAGCTTTTGAGAAGGGGATCGCAAGTGCAAAAACGTTGGGAACCACTAGCCTAACTTTAAAGAGACTCGACATATCTAGTGTAATGCAGACAGTTAACAGAAAACGCAAACCTCTTCAAGTCGTGGTAATGACACACAACGATCAAACCAACCCGAGTTTTATGTCTAACAAAATCTTTTCATGCTGTGCACAGCTTGAGGCTCAGTTTCTGGTGGCATAGACTATGATAGACCTAACCAGATATGTGGCTGAGGAGAAAGAGGCGACTGAAGAGACAAAAAAGTGCAGACCATCCAAGTAGTAAGTCTGCGTCAGGTACGGACACTGTGAATATTATCATATAGATCACTATGTGCCCTATCGGAAGATGGTTATGACATTTGTCACATTTAAGCTAATTAAAAATTCAAGCACATGTATTATCAGAGGCCTCTTTCCCTAAAGCTTCTCAAACTTTAAAACAAATTTGAAACCATTTTTCCGCCACATCCCTTTACTTTCAGGGTACGTATGTAAGCTTTTCAAGAATTCACAGAACGTTGTCATTTAATTTGACATGTCAATGAAGGCTTGTGGAAAAGAAATGTCAAGATAACCTATCAGAAATGCCAATGTTTTCTCCGGTAACCATCCGCTACACTTAAAGGCCATTTGAGCCTTGCGTTCTTGGATTATCAAAAAAAAATCATGTGCAGAACATTCACGTCGCTTACGTAAAGCATCGGTAGACATGCTGGGCGGTAATGAAGTGAGTAACTGGGATGATGAATTTGCTATGTATTTACATTAAAACGAAGAAACGTCAAGATTTTCTAGTGTATGAGTGAACATTTCCCAAAAGCCCACACACGCGAAAGATTCTTTGATAGTCCGGTTACGAACATCAAGCGTAACCAAACATAAAGACAGACTGCACGCGAACTATTTGTTCTTTTGGGCTTCGGGTTAAAAAAACTACCCTATTTCCTTGCCAGGTCGATAAGGTGAATTACAAAACTTTATGACCTGTAACCTGTTAAGAGTATACGTTGTGGCAACAAGGTAATGGAGAAAACATGCATGAACTTAAAAACCTTTGACATATGGAAAAAACAAAGTTTACAACGTCATAAAGTTAGAAGTTTAGGAGGCCAAGTTTGCACCTCGGCAAGAGTGTGCGTCCAGCAGACACCCATAATGACTATTTGTCTTTGAGTTTAATTTAAGGGCAGGTCAGCATGGTCACTGTATTGTGCCGAACACGGTAAATATGTTTATACGTCAAAAAGACTAATCAATGATGTATAAAGTACAATAACAGTGTGGGTGATGCACTTACGAGTTATACACCCACCTAATGAGAAGATTGAGGTTTAGTATGCTTCCATTATAAAATCAACTAGGCTTAAAGTTTAGTTTACAACTATAAGATGAGTTTGTCGTGTCAGCGATGTTTTGTCATCCGTGCGTCAATGGATCAGTAGTATATTTCACAATTAGACCACCCTTCTCCATAATGAGAGAATATGCAGACTTTTATTGTCAAGTGGTTTTGAAACTCAGTTATTAAAATGATTGTAAATTAAACGATGTGTTGCTAATGCTGTAAACCACAACCGAATCCTCCTCTGTACATTACAAAACTACACAGTTATTGTCACAATCTGTCTCTAGTGGCATTTTCCTGTAGATGTGTGCACTCACAGTCAGATCTTCATCCAGCCGTAGAATGAACACAATGGGCTATTTGAAATCATCAGAGACATAACTCACAACCAAACCTTCGCTCGGTTATAGAGCATATCGGCTGGCGCTTCGAATGTCATTTTCTCACCCAAGTTTAAACTAAGATCGCCATCCAACTGCCGAAGTGAGTACAATACTGAGAGCGATTTGTTCTGAAAAAAAAAAAGCAGATTTCTAAATGTGTTGCAACTCACAGCCGAATCTTCATCCAGCTGTAGAGTGGAAAACATCCTGGGAGATTCATGTCCCGACAACTTATTAAGTGACTGCCTGAGACTTTTCAAAAACCATCCCGTGAAGAAAAAAAACAAACAAACTAATAGATACTTCAGGTCAATAGGTTATCATTAGCGACACAGTTCACTGCCAGATCACCTGACGATGGAGTGCATATCCATCGTATATCGTTACATTACTGTCATACATTAGGCCTATTACTGAAATATGATTCCTGCATTCATGAGCATGAGAGCTCTCAGATAATGTCAAGAAAAATGCGCCTTTGGGATACGTTTATAAGTTTGATCAATGATATCTTTACATATTTACAAATTATATATTATGTAAAGTATAATGCCGATCGGGCAATACGTGCCCATTACAACTTTTCAAGCCGTTAACTGAAAGAGACGTCTCATATAGCGTTGTACAATATCAGCTCGATCATTTGCATTATAGCCATTTGTATAGTTCAGTCTTCGAATGCCGAGCCACCACTCAGCAATACAAAGATGCAGCTAGTGCTTGATTTTGGGGAAGTAAAAACTGGGTACGCATTAAAAATTGTGTTGCACATTTCTCAAACTCTGAACGTCAAGCACAACTCAATTCGACTCTTTGTAGGGGAGTCAAAGCTCTTTTTCGAATGCCGAGCCATCACCTTAATGGTGCACCTGTATGATCACGACCAGATCGTGCCAAGCACACTGGATACGTTCATGAGTTATAAAAGTTGGTTTGTGTTAGGGTTTAACGGTATATCAGCACCGATCATGGCTTTTTTGTACCAAACACGTAAGACACATTTATACGTCATAAAGAAGAGAAGGAATAGAGCGAGAAAGAAAACAGGAGCAAGGAGAGAAAGAAGGGATGTTATCCGTGGGAGGTCGAGGATGGCATTCCATGGGAGGCATCCAAGCGATGACAGATCCTACCGTACTTGTATATCCCGGGCCCCCCGCGGGAGATAGTTTTAAAGATGTATCAAAAAGCGTTAATAGATTTCGATAATGATTACACAACGAATTTAATAGACGGATATAAGTAATAATAATAGAGAGAGTATTAATATAGCGCTTATCCCTATAATTACAGGCTCTAAGCGCTTTACAATCTATTATTACCCCGACAGACTCAAAGAAGGCACTCATAAACGTTCTCAGCTTCCTGGGAAGCATACAAGGCGGCTACCTGTTAGGCGCTCAAATTCTTATCAGTCTAACAATATCAACCACTATCTGTGGTCGGGTACCCATTCAAACCTGGATAGATTCAGGAAATGTGTGTAAATTCTTTCCCAAGGACAAAATGTCGGGACCAGTCAGGATTCGAACCCAGAACTTCAGATCCCGATTCGACGGCCTAACCGCTAGCCCACGACACCACACATGTAAGCATGCGGCTTGTTGTGTGGCCTGCAGCATGTTTCGATACTATGTTTCTGATGATGGTCTTAAAATTCTGGCGTACAGGACAACCTGACACAGAAAGCTCAGGACGACCCGTCGCTTTGTTCTGCCAGGTAGAATTTTCAGGGAGCGACAAGAAAAGTGCGATTCTCGAGTGTCTCTGAACCAAGTGCAGTCTAAGAGTACGTTCGACTGTCAGTTGACAGTCACAGGCCACATAGCCTACTGTGGGGGTGTTTCTCTTCTGAGGAGGCAAGAGAGAGAGAGAGAGTGAGTGAAGTGAGAGTGGCCCAGACGCAGACGGTTGAGGACCACCTGGTCTCGTCTTCGCGGATGAGCAGACTTGGGTGAAGTTCCAAAGTCTGACTGAATAGAGTAAAGTTTGCAGTCTCTTGACTTCATCGTCCGTGCCATTGCGATTCGATGTACTCTTGATGATCGGCTAGAGATCCAAATGTGGGACTCCCTCATCCAGGGGATCTAAAATCAGGCCGACTTTGGTAATAGAACATGCTGCCTCATTAAAATTGCTTGCAATGCCCACATGATTCAGTACTCCCCCCCCCCCCCCGAAAAAAGTGGGGAAAAAAGGTTTGAAAAGGAAAATACTTGTCAGTAGGTTTTAACATTTTCAACATTTCGTTAAAATCATATTAGACACAAAGTCTTGATATCGAATCTGAAACTTTTAGATAAGATTAGTCATTCTACACCAGGTATAGGGCACTAGATGTGAAAAAGCTTTTATTTTTAACAAGCGGCAGTCGGTGGTCTGTGCGAATGCTTACAGCTTCAATTCCGAGTGGCGGTCGCCTCCTACATAAACAGTTTCATATCGTCGACGAATAGACTGACCAAGCAGTGTGATTGTTAAGGAATATTATTCCATTTTTGAATTTCAGCCTGGGACTAAGTGTAAGAAAGTTTATTCTGAGACATTTAGTCTAGCATGTAGGCTATGGCGCGATCTAAAAATGTCCCACGAGAGCTCACTTGGATTAGAGCCTGGTGAATGCATTGGCCATAGATATATGAGAGAATGTTAACTCTAAGAACTGAGTTGTCGTTGCAAGTCTTGTGAGTTAATACATTATCTGTTACACATTAGGCAAGTTGGGAACACATTCGTCACTTTTCCTCTTAAACCCTAACACCTTTCGATTTTTATTTATTTATTTATTTATTTATTTATTTTTTCACTATAAAATTGGTTATTCTGTCCAGATCTGAAATACGCTCTTCACATTTTCATTTCTAAAGCCAATAAATTACTAACGAATATTTCATTATTTTTCCCCCAAACGTTTGATACTGAGAAAGATTTGAAGAGAAAACGAAACAAATTTCTTTCGCGAATGACGTCAGCATTAGTCGTCTGCTCAGCGGAAGTAAATCTAGAAAATCGCAGGGAGCACAGCTACCTAGATCTATAGGATTGACGTGTATTTTCATTCATTCTTACCATTTTGCGAGCCTTTTTCCTGGATTTCTCAGTTCTTGGTGAATTTTTTAGTTATTTCATCGTTTCGTGATTGTGTAGAGCTAAACCCAGAACTAGGATTTGAGATCGTTTCGTCGTTTTGTGCTTGTGCTGAGCGCGCTAAACCTAGACTGGAGCCGGAGTCCTCATCGCAGTCCACTAGATCTAAGTTTCGTCGAGAAACTGAAGGCAGGTGCTGATTAAATGACAATGTTCATTGATACCACAGGAGCATGGAGATACAAAATCTATTGACTGTGCCTTTCAGTCAACACCGTCGGGCTGCAGTTAGACGATGTCCCAAAACATGTTCGTCATCACATAGATCTAGATTTAGATCTATAATATCTAGGTGCCCGGGATCCAAATGATGACTAAAAGCAGCTATCTTGCAAATCTGTCGCATGAAAAATCATGCAGCCTTGACAATGCGACTTGTTACTAATGTTTGTGCTTATGATGGTTCCTTTCTCCTCGCACTATACTAGAAAGAGTACTGTATTTTTATAGTGTCTGCCTATGAATTCCATAGGCCTATGAATGACTGACTCACCAGAGCTCAGCATAGCTCTTTATGAAGAGCGTATTATTTTCAATGACAAGAAATTTTAATGAATTAGATCTAGATCTAGATATATTTCTGGATTATAAATAGCATCCGAGCATTGACATGTATGTTTTGTTCACACCTTCTAAATTAGAGCTGCATATTCAGATCTAGACGTAGAGCAATGTAAACTCAGATAGATATATAGATAATGCCTGTGTCAAACCATTACGGGAAGGGACGCCAAGGAGGAGGTCTCAAGGCTATGGCTTTAGGGTTTCTGAGACTAGAGACATTAGATCTAGTCTTCATGGCGGTGGTGATCCTCACAATCATCACAATGTAGGACAGAGAGTTATATTAGCAGCTTGTACTGTTTGAAGGTCAGCACAGTACCATGATAAATTAGTGAAATTCTTCGTGCATGTATTTACAAAGCAACTACACGGGGCAATTTCTAAGGCCGTCATGAGGATCGTTATCTTTTTCTTCAAGCTCACGTCCACATTTCAAATCTTTAACTGTCATAATTTGTATGGGACACAATCGTATGACCCCAAGTTGCCAAATCTATTGATGGATGAGCAACGAATTCAATAAGCATAATAGTTGGAAGCCTCAATGCCAAGATATCCTACAATCAGTTCTGGATTTTTAAAAGTATGTGAGTATCAGGCATGTTTGTTTTGTTCATACCTTACTTTTTGCTAATGTGCACAATGTTCCTTTTCAGCTCACAGATTCCATAAACGCATCTATGTCCATCTAGCTGTCCCTCCTCTGATCACCGCCTTCCCATTCACCATTACTTTAGCTCTACAGGAATGTGTGAAAATGGCAAATGAATTAAAATGTGTTTAAGTATAAGTGTGTAGTTTTCAATTTTAAATCTACCCACGTTGTTTTAGTGCCTTAAAAAAAAAAAAAAGAAATATACCTGACCAATTTCCTCCAAAAAATAAATAAATAAAAACACCATCACACGTCAATAAGTACAGTTCGTGAACAAACGACCTGATTGGAGATGAGATAATGTGTACAAAGTTCAAGGTAGTCGGTCTTCTAGTTTTCGGTCAAGACGATTTTAAAATGTAGAAGTTTGAATGATAATAATAATAATAATAGTAATACAGCTACAACAGCCTATAGCAATTAATGAATTAGTAAAAGTTACAATGTCCCACTTTTTAGCTGATTCTGTTTTTGCAGCAGAGAGTTTTATTTCTATAGCTGGCCTCAGTTGTTTTATTCATTCAACCACAGTGAATTTGAAATTGATTCCAAACGTTATGGTCGGGAGGTTCTGTGGATTAAAAGTGGATCTGAAACTTTTTTTTTTTTCAGGTAGCTTTTTATTTATTAGTACTACTTTTATGATTTGTCGGGTGGGTATTAAATCGGAGTCCATTTCTCGTGAAGGAGTCGGGACTGACAATAAGGGATAGATCAGTCAATGGGCTAGAAGACATAATTAAAGTTCTGAAAAGGTATGGCGCTCTGATAATCTAGGGCACATCAAGATCCTAAGATGATGTGGCCAGCCATCATGGAAGAGGCAGGGAACTCACAACGTACAATCCCAAAGAAATGCAATGATTGGGAAAGAAAGCACGGCAAAAATCCTGCAAGCATCCCAGGACCCCTGCCGGCTCGATGCCTGCTGGAGATAGAACAGGGAAGAGAATGATCTTCTTGTTGAAGAGGATTGTAGCTCCACTCCTCGGGAAGATTACAGTTTGAAGACAGGAAGACATCAGAAAGACAAACATTCTTAATATAGGAACTTGGAACACCAGAACTTGCTTGGTAAACTTGATAGCCTTTGAAAGAAGCCAAATGATCTTAAAATACACATACTTGATGTGTAACAAGATGGACAGACGAACAGAATCAATAAAGCCGGATACATATGCTTACTCAGGTGGAGAGAAACATGCCTGGAGTTGGGATGGTAGTCAAAGGGGATCTTGAACAGCAAACATTAGAATACTGGACAGTCAGTGAAAGAAATATTAAATTTGAGGCAAATTCATTTAACATTACCATAGTCCAAACTTCTGCCCCCACCAGTGACTATGTAGAAGCAGAGGTAGAAGCTTATTATGGAGAACTTGTCAAAGCAAGAGACGTCAAATGAAATGAAGTTCTTGTGATAACTGGTGACTTCAACTCTAAGGTTGGAAATGAAAGTTTTGAACGCATTGTCGGAAATTGTTGTCTTGGGACAAAGAATGAAGGAGGACAGAGACTCGCCAGTTTTTGCAACGAAAATCTTGTGGCAAACACGCCCTTGCCTCAGGCTGTATACTTGGAAGAATATTGGGAAGAGTATTGAAGACGTCAAAAGAGAATGATTATATCTTGATAAAAGAACGTTTCAGAAACAAGCATTAACCAGAGTAAAACCTGTCCAGGGGCTGACAAGTTGACCATAATCCTTTCAAAGCTAAAGAAAACCAAAGAAGCCAAAGGACAAAACTGACTTAGACATTGTTGGGGAGACATTGAAAACCCAAGGAGAAAAGAAACAAATGCCAGAATACTTCAATACAAATTCACCACCCTCAGTCTTGAAGGCATGGACAAGTGCAGAAAAACAACAGAGAGGGTTGATAAAAATGTTACTGCCTCAGAGGCAATAAAATATGGCATCAAAATACCTCCCAAAAGAGTAGAAAGTAAAGCAACCGTTGATGACGAGGAAATTTTGAATCTAATGACTCAACTCGAACAAACCATAAACACAGACTATGAAGAAAAAAAGAACAGGAAGTTAAAAAAAAGAATGTAAAGAGGCAAAAAATATGGTTAGCTGCAAAAAATGCAAAATGCAACAACAACAAGAACAACAAATAGAATGATGCCATAAAAACTCCACGACAACATCAAAGAAGTAGTGGGAAGCAAACGGAGTAAGAAAAGACACCGGGCAGCATCAACGACAAAAAGGGTAAAATGCTCATTAAGAAAAACGATGTGCTCAATAGATGGGCTGAATACACTGAAGACCTACTCAGTGATGACAGGCCATGCCTGGCTCAACTAAAAAAAGATAAATGATGGGCCCCATATAATACGAGCTCATATGATACGAGCTGAGATTGAAAATGCCCTAAAAAAAAAAAAAAAACAGCAGGCAAATCACCAGGCGAGGATGGAGTTACATCAAATGATTAAAATCCTGGATGATTTTGGTGTAGAAAAACTATTAGAAGTACACAACGTCCAAATGTATGAGACTGGCATATCCCTGGTGAATTGTCGAAATCAGTTTAAATCGCCATTACAAACAAGCCAAAAGCCAGCGAGTGCGCAGATCATACAACAACAAATCTGACGCCACAAGTAACAAAATATTTTTGAAAAGCATCTTTGAATAAGCAACAATTTGGATGAAGAAACTGGGAAAGAACAATTTGTTTGCAGAACCGTAGTGGCCCTAGAGATGGTATTTTCTGCATGAACATCATCATACAGAAATTACTGTACTCAAGTTCAGCGAGAGATGTATGCGTGTTTCATGGACTATTCAAACGCCTTTGATAGAGTCCATAACGTCTGAATGATTGAATGCCTTGAAAACAGGTCGGTATTGACGAAAAAGATGTAAGAATAATAACCAATTTATATTGGAAACAGTGGGCAGCAATAAAAGTTGGTAAAGACTTATCGCCATACACAGAAACACACCAGGGGAGTCAGACACAGACAGAGATGTGTCCTATCATCATGCTTGTTTAATATTTACATAGAGTTGCATTCAGAGAAAACAATAGCCTTGAGGAGATCAACATTGGAGGAGATAATTTAAGACATGCTGACGACACAATCATGATGGCAACTTCAAAAGAATCATTTTCCAAAACTGACCACGAACATCATAGCAGTGAAGCAGGATTAGAAATGAACGCTATAAAGACAAAAACAACGGTTTCCTTCAAGATAGAACCACTTCTAGAAGCCAACCTCCTTATGGAAGGAGAAAGAATAGAACACGTTAATCGTAATATCTGGGGGCAACAGTCACAGAGGACAGGCGTGGTGATAATGGAATGGAAATAAGAATAGGAACTGCAAGGGCAAAAGCCATTGAGATAAAAATGTTGCTGAGTTCCAGACAGCTGTCTTTGGGCCTAAGTCTTCTTGACTGCTATGGCCTATCTATATTCATGTATGGCGCAGCCATAATAGATAATAAAATAAATGTTTTTGAGATGTAGTGTTTAAAAAAGATGGGCGGACTAGATAAAAAAATAAATGTTTTTGAGATGTAGTGTTTAAAAAAGATGGGCGGACTAAGCTGGAGAAAAAAGTCAAAACAATGAAGTCTGCCATATTCTGAAAACAAGACCTACCCTTTTGAACAAAACAAAATCTAGAAAGAATACTTGGCCATATCAAAGACCGAAGAGATAGAAGAAACTAGAGACAAAGGCAAACAAAGAACGCTGTAGACAACACCTAACCCTAACGAGATATACTCGTATGGCCAGTGATCGAGTTGCCTAGGGGCTCATTGCACGCCAACTACTGGGACAGTGAGGGCACCACACACACAGAGAGAGAGAGAGAGAGAGAGAGAGGTGTCACCCATTCCTTTTACTCCACCTACTTTCCAAAAGTAATGGGATGGAAATGGAATCCACCGCACCTAGATGTATAAAGACGTAGAACGAGTTGAGAGCATTTTTGTCTTTTGATTTATCAAATCAAAAATCAAGTAAATAAGGAAGGCGATATTCAGCGCATAATTTGTCAGACATTTGCAAAATTCAGAGGTTCCGAGCAATCTCTTGTCCGTGTTTTAATGAAGGAAAGTATTGTTAAAAATATCCAGCATATTCGGCGTTTGAAACTTACAGCTCTGACAGGAGTATTTCCATTGTTCTAGTCATCGCCAGGAGTATTTCCATTGTTCTAGTCATCGCAATGCATTTTTTTTTCTTTTGTTTCTACGCGCCATACTCTGTTGTGAACTAACACACCGATACGTTTTGTGAATGTTATGGTTGTTTCAAAAATCTTGCTGTAAAAATGTAAACCGTAGCAAACTTTGGGGTAGAGTATGACATATGTTCCTCGCTACTTTGAATATCAAAAAGCGAATAAATAAGACATATTTACACCTTTTTATTTCATCGGAGTTGCCATATGGCCTGAATTGTCTGATTCAGCCGTGTCACGCTTGAGTCATCTGATCCAAACCTTGTTTGTAAGCTCTGTCAATGCCATGGATAGCCTAACGTACAGGCTAAATACTATCATTGTGTAGCCAAAGACAGCGAAAACGACATGTAGTTTTGAAATTAATTGCCATAATTTAGATAATTTCAGAGGAAAAGCAGGTGGGCTGTCAAGGTTTAAAAAGTTTGACTTACCGAGTTCGGTGTGATACAACCTTCAAATACCTGTAGGTCAGAGCTCACATTCTATAGCCGTACAGCGCTGGCATTGTCGGGTTACGTCGCTGTGGTGGAACAGTTGTGGGCTCATAGTTCCTTAAGATGTAGTGGCTGAATGAATAAATGGTGACACGGATTATAAAGAATGCATTGAAAAAAAATAATAAAGCTTGAAATCAAACATTTCACATTCAAAGACTAAAGCTAACTTTGATGCCGCTGCTCAGAAAGAAAATATCTTGGAGACGCACTTCATTGTCAGTCTACGAACAGGATCTCGCCAGCCTGATGACAAGCTCAGATATCACATCCCATGGACAATTTCAGAGAGGAAGAAAGGGAAGCGTTTGATGGAAGGGAACAAAGAGGGCGCCAAGGCATACAAAAACTGTTGTGAAACAGAATTTGAATTTTCAAGTAGCTTAATATCATTCACAAAACTTCTTGATTTTCAACATGGCGGAACCCTCCACTTTGGTCTTGCATCTCACCAGTTTTGCAGTCGGCATTTTCTTAAGGGAAAAGGAAGAGACCAGGGATGTAGCTGAACTTCTTTTGGATGAACAAAGGAAAACAGGAAGACAACTAAGATGCTAAGCTACTAACCTGCCAGGTGCTCCTGTGATCCATTTTCCTCACCCAGCCGTGTCCATCTGTAGCACTTGGAGGTCGCGAGCAAACCAACTGTGCTGTTCGTGGCCAATGCAACTGCATGGTCGACACTGGGAACAGAAAAGTACATAACACAGCTGAGATATAAAGGAATGCCCCTCTTTCTCCTCAGTCATGCTTAGCGTCTTATAGTTTGTGTAAAAAAAACAACGTTTAAAACAGTTTTCAGAATGCATAGAGTAAGATAACTCCCCCCCCCCCAAAAAAAAAAAATAATAATAATAATAAAAAACAACTGGTGTGGAAGCAATTTCTCTTCGCAGAAATCCGTGATGCTAAAAAGTAAATTCCAGTTACTATCTCAAGATTTGGTCAAGATATTCATTACCAGCTCTGAAAATGACTACGTTAATAATCACTTGGAACTTTGATTTTCAAGATGGCGCGACAGACCACGTGGTTAGAGCTCCCGCCAATCACTCTTTTGTACCGTTTCAAAACCCAAAGTAAACCCAATGCAGAATGTCGAATGAAGGGAAACAGAAGCTCCAGCAAACAAAGATTCTCTTAATATAAACTTTTAATTCTTTAGCTGGCGGAAAAGACATTCGAGATCTTCAAGATCTCGCGACTACCCACGTGAGCCCGTGAATTAAGGATTTTCAAGATGGCGTCGCCACTCACGTGGGCTGTGCATCCCAGCATCCTCACAATCCTGAGTTTTATTTTAATTTTCAAGAAGGGGTAAAGAATGCAACTGAGAGTTCTCTGAATTTCTCTTGAATTCTTTTATTACAAACAGCATATTGTATTTAGACTAACCTTCCATACTATGGTCCTGAGACCATCTAACTTGGCCCAACTTTGTCCAAAGCACACGGAGGTCCTGAACAGACTGATTGCGCTCGTTCTGTTCCTCTAGGTCTAGCGAATTAGGTATTTTTTTCAAAATCACATGACCTAGTGAACATCGCTCACATGTGGCTTTGTTTACTTGCTCTGTGCA
>JBCAUA010094097.1:0-10429 GCA_038406235.1 Peronia verruculata
TCTCACTCTCTCTCTCTCTCTCTCCCTCTCTCTCTCTCTCACGCCTTTTCCTTTTCCGTCCTAATAAAGTAGGATTATCTCAGCTATAAGTGATTGCCTGTTTTTATTGCTGAGAACTTTTGCTGGTGAAAAGTTGGAATTTGGAAGATTTGCCGGGATAGCTGCATTCCGCCTACTCTTCATTGATTATTAACTGCCAAGGCTTCCTTATCGTACATAAAGTACACACGGGACCTCCGAAATATATTCGCCTTTATCCGAGAAGGCTAGACGCCGAGTTTCCCTAACTAGATGAAGTCTGGGGACCGTTGAATCACTGAAACAATGCTGGTTTTCGATCGTGGTGTCCTTCCATCCCCCAATGAGAGGACCTGCGAGTCGATCCTGGCCATAGTCTCACCGACCGGAGTGTTTTCACCATGGAGCAGATGTCAAACCACATAGCCACGGAGATTCCTATTCTTCTCTCTCTGTGTTTAGAAACAGATATTATTTAGAATTGAGTGATTTTTAAGTTTTCTTTTAAAACCCGAATACTTTCTCTGTATTTTTTTTTTTATTTATTTAATCCTATTCCATCTTTTTGTAGGTGGAAAGAGAGAATTATTTTTCCCATAGCACATTTTCACATTCATATTCCCAAAAGACTTAGTTGGGAATCCCCTGGAGATGGAAACTCCCGTATGGAAGCAATAGAATCTCCCTAGCACAGAACTATACAAACTAACCAGAGTTTTGTGTATCCACCTGGGAATTTTTACCTGTCTAATGAATCTTCTCAGTTTGAAGTTATGCGACCAGTTTACTGATGGTAATAAAACTCTCTGCGATCTGTCTATATTGACCTATTGGCTTGTAATTTTGTCTTTGTGAGTTTGAGTCCCGTAGTCTTGTCTTAGACATGAAATCCTTTAAAGACACCCATCTGCAATATGACCTTTGGGTTTTACAAATATGTTGTAGTACGATTAAACAGAGTGACAAGTCGAAAAACATACCAGTAGTTTACGAATTCAATTCTAAGGTCGAACAAGAAGAAGAAGAAGAAAAAGAAGAAATCATGGCACAACTCATGTGCTCATCTCCGGCACATGAAAGAAACAAATAGATTTTGTCTGATAGAATCAACTGGCTTGATATCTAAGTTCCTCTATGTTATGCCCTCTGATTGTACTGAAAGGGGAAAGAACGCAACGCAACAGACAAAAATAGATAAAGATGAGAATAAATCAGGCAGGATGATCTTACACAGGGAATGCATTTCCTGCTGCACCGGAAAGAAAAGACGACAGACAAAAGAAAGGGATAAAAAATAATAAAAGTAAAAGTTCAAAACGTTGATATTTGAACTGAGCATCAAAGACGTAAAACAAGGTGATCCAAACCACATCACTGACCACCAACGACAGTTGCCCATTAAGAACGTTAACTAAAGTAGTAGTTAGTTTTGCCTCACAGTGCTAAAAGTAACTCATTTCTGAGTCCGTTTTGTGAGCGATTAAAAATCAGTACTAGTCTGCCACGAGCAGTTTACACTGCACCCTGCCCGATTATTCATTAATTAAAATCTCTGTCCAGTTTATCACAGATTCTGCTAGATACACTTCTCACCTTACTCCTTGTCACTGTCCCTTAATGTGAGTAATATTACAATCTCTCAGAATCTGTTAGCTACATTTATGGGGAACACACTCTCCAAATTAAATTCATCAATAGTTTCAATGGCAAGGCTATCTACATCCATATTCATGAAGTCAATTCTATCAATGACCTCATTGTTTATGAGAGGTATGTTTATCAATGATCTCATCGTTTATGCAGTCACGTTTATCAATGATTTTATTGTTTGTGAATTCATGTTTGTCAATGATCTCATTAATTATGAAACGTGACGTTTATCAGTGATCTCATTGTTTATGGAGTCCGGTTTATCTATAATCTCATGCATTGTTTATTAAGTCAAGTTTATAAATGATTTCCTTGTTGATGAAATCAAGTTTAGCAGTGACCTCCTTGTTTATGAAGTCCCGATTTACCAATGACCTGAACTTCGTGCCGTCCTGCTTCCCCAGCATTGGAACGTGAGTCTACAACAGCGAGCGAACAGCTGGGCTCGGCGATGTCTCTTCAAACACGAACGGAACCTGGACATTGGGGAAAACCTCTATTTTGACACTGATCACGAGAACGATGTCTATCTGCGAGGGCTGGAAAAGTGGCACGACGAGAAGCTGACCTGGGGATATTCAGATAGGAGCTGTACCGGAGCCTGCCATTATACACAGGTAGAAGGAGTAACAGTTGCCCTCTTATTTATCCATAGCTACATAGGCTAAAGACCCCAGGCCAGAATAAATATACAGGAAATGTATGTCTAATTTCTACCCTAGATAGAATAGTTGCTTAATTAAGTACTACTGCTTTGAGAAATTTGAAATCTGCAGAGTTAAGACAGTTTGGTACGACAATTAACTTGATGCTCAATTCGGA
Organism: Peronia verruculata; assembly: GCA_038406235.1. NCBI lineage: Eukaryota > Metazoa > Mollusca > Gastropoda > Systellommatophora > Onchidiidae > Peronia > Peronia verruculata. Next base: position 2,491 of record JBCAUA010094097.1, read on the forward strand.
TAATGTTTGGTGCATTTGTCCTGAATTTGACTTTTAATATAATTTGGCTCTCTGGTGTTTAATTACAACTTTCGCACAACAACTGCAGCGGCACATAATTAAGTAAAGGATCAATTTTAATTATTTTCTATGATCTTTCTAAGCACATGATAGGCGACATACAAATACATATGTCTTTATATGTTAACAAAGCAGAAAACAGAAAATAGGAGGATTAATTTGCAACTTACAACTTACAGGAGGAAAACTTACTCTTTAGAAGATCTACTGTTTTTCCTTTTTTCTGTATTTAGAATATCAGACAAGAATTAATTATCAGTTTCTCACATCCATCTGGTTGGTACTCTTTGCTTTGGGATTTAAAAAAAAGCAATAACGTCGAGAAAAAGTCGAGCAACTTTGCCTTTTTCATCACTCTTATCTAAACTAATTAATCCAGTGAAAACGCTCTTGGTGTTTTCTGTGAAGTATTTGTATTTTGAATTAAAGGAATCTCCGTTGAACCTCACTTTATTATGAAATCAAACTTTTTTCACCACAGAATCTAGTCTTTGCCTCTAATGGACAAGAATATTATAGACGCCCTCAAAGTCGTAAGCCCAGTCCAAATCACCCACCAATCTCCCCTCCCTGCTCTGGCACGTCAATTCCATATGCCTTGTTAAACAATCTTTTTCCCTGTAATATTTCTTTCTTATCAATATCAGTAAATCAAACCTTATCTTGAATGCTTCTCTTTAAAAGAATGTTTAAATGAATGTTAGGCTTTGCAGTGTTTGGACTTTAGAGTTGTGCAGTCAAGGGAAAAAAACTAGATTATAGCAGGGACTCCTATGAATCAGCTGTCACAGTGGGAGTAAAATCACAACCATTGAATAACATACCACCAACTCTCATATTCACATGTAACTAGCAGTTGTAATTGTAAGGTCTCCAAGATTGTAAGATCTGACAACTGATTGCTTTACAACAAATTTGTCCCACACTGCAGCATTTTGTTTTATGTCTCTGAATCATTGAGAAGTAACTTGGTAAGTTTTTTTTTTTTTTTTAGTTCTCTGTCCTCTTTTCCTCTCCTATATGGTTAATGGCAGTAGATATACGATTTTCTCATTTTTAATTGAAATAATATCATGTCTCTCATGTCATTCTAACGTGGTGTGAAAATACTATCTTGTATTACCTCTCTTCCTGTAGCTCCAATGTTATCTCCTCCTCTCTGTCTCTCTCTCTCCCTCTGTCTCTCACACATACACATACACACACACACACACACACACACACATACACAGAGAGAGAGAGAGAGATACAGATAAACAAACCCCTCCATGCATCCAAGACAACAGAAATAGATCAGGCCGCCAGGGTAAAGTCCACTGAGTTGTTGAAAAGTTACCCCAGTATTTCTGCCTGATTGCCACACGACAAACTATGAGCAGCAAGCAGGCAGCTCTAATTCATGATCATCATCAGCCTTAGCGAGGTTGTTGCTTAATGCTGAAGAAGCTCTGACCTTCCCGAACTAAACGCCATCTAGCCTGCATGCAGGCGGGTTGGAACGACAGCCTGCTGCCTGCTAAAGCTGTTAAACAGCGGGGAATATTGATCCTTGTTCACTTTTTGTTTAAGGGGTGCCGTTTCGTCTTGTATTTAAGGTTTATTTCCCATGCTTTGTGTAGCAAGTTAGTGAGGGCACCTCACGTGCGTAAAATCTGGACCTCTGAAAAGATTCCAGAGATAACTTGTTCCAGCACAGCTGGATATTTGCCTCCATCTAGGGCTGGAGCGGCAAGCAAAAAAGTAATTTAAGAAAAGGTTCTTACAAAAAAACAGAAAAGATTCCGTGAAGGAGAGAGCAGGCCTAGGTGACAGGGACGAAAGAAATTAAACCACAGAGAGATATTTGTATACCAACATAAAGCTGAAAGGAAGAACAGAAAGACAAGTATGAAACAGATGAAGAAAAAAGCAACTATGACAACGAAATTGACGACAACAAAGATACACGAATAAAGAAGACGCAAATAGAGAACCTAACGTAATAACAAAGGAAGAAATGATTTGTGATAGATGGAAAGAGGAGCGTCTTGAGGAAAAGGGAAACAAAAATTCAGGAAAGGAGACGAAAGTTAAACAGAGAATAGATAAACTAGGTGGTTGCCAGTACAAGAAATACTGTTGTTGTTGATATTAGAATCATTGTAGCTCAGGCAGTGAGGTACCCGGAGTAGTAATAGTAACAGTACAACTGCCTTATACTGGAGTTTCATGAAAATGACCACAATGTAGTGAAGAAATGGCAAAGCTGAGATGGTACCATCATGTGTGACGATTGTTATGGCCTGGTCAAACTCATCTCACAAAACACAGTCAGATGAAGCTTCAGAAGGGCAAGACAATTGTAGATATGGCAATACAACATTAAAAATTTGAGGATGGTTAGGAATGAGATTTGGTGTGTCCCAGAGAGCAGTGGAGAGCAGAGACGGTTAGAGGAAGCTGGTGGTCTCATCTTCTTAAAATCGTCTACAGCAACGGTAGACTCGAAGGGACAGTTGAAAGCTGTGGTGATACTAAACAACAAAAACAACAGAGTTTATCCCCGTATAGCACAAGTTCTAAACACTTTACGGTCTATTATTACGCCGACAGACCTAAAGAAGAGTACGTTGAATGTTTTCTCGGCTTCTCCGAAAGCGTACAAGCCGGCTGTCTGTTGGACGCTCAAATACTTACCAGTTTAACAACAACGGTCTCTAGCTTTAGTTGGGTACCCATTTTAACCTTCATCGATTCAGGAAATACGTGTAAGTTGTCATTCCCAGATACAAACTATTGAGATCCACTAGGATTCAAAACGGAAAAATCGATCCCGAGGTTGATAACTTAAGCACTAGGCCGCTAATACCACAGCTATATCATTTTCATCCTTATCATTTTTATTTAGTTCTTACAAGTGAACCACACACCGATCCATGCTTACCCAAATAACCTATCTGTGTGCATCAAAACCGATCACATCTTTACTTTCAGATTGTGTGGGGCTACACTACGACCATGGGGTGCTCGGCGCACCTCTGCCCCTCGCTAAACGTCGCAGGGCGGATAGTAAACGATGCTCTGTATCTTGTTTGCTATTACTATCCAAGGTGAGGTAATTTTATTCTAACCATTTTTGTTTAACCCTTTCTTCATCAGAATATTGCGACACCCTTAAAAGAGAGGTTATGCATTTGGTGAGACATCGAAAAATCGAAAAGCAAGCATCTCTCATCCTCATTTATGAAGATATCAGAGATAAAGCTATTCTAGTGGAATGTCATGAAAATCAGTTACATCGAATATTTTTGAATACATATCATAAAACTTTTCTCCAAGTCAGCAAAGGGAAACCATTAGTTACTTGCTGTAAATTGCTTGTTAGACTATGATTTAAAAATTCGACAAAAATTTGGCACCCCAAAAATGCTAAACTGTACCGGAGAATTATAGAAAAAAAACTCTTGCCTTAAATACACTGATGGCAAGTACACAGGACATGACTCTCAATTTACAGACAATTTTTGCAGTGTACCGAGAGTTGCAGGTAACATAGGTGTGTTACTAGAATGAGATCTGACAACATATCCAATATCTTGCAAAAACCTCTGACCATGCAGTGGGGCGGTACACTACCGAGAGAGAGAGAGAGAGAGAAGATCAAAGAAAGAGAAAAGAAGGAAGTGAAAAAAAAAGGATGAGATGTATAAAAAGAAAAAGAAAATGAAGAATCAGAGAGAGAAGAAGAAGGAACAATGAAGTGAAAGAGAAAGAAACAGAAAATGCTGCTGATGATAATGATGATGATTTCATTATTGCCACACAAAGAACCAAAAGGTTTTAAAAAAATGGCTAGTAACATCGTTTTTAATCAATTTTTTAACATATGGACTTCTACAGATTATCGTGCTTTTCTTTTGGTGTATTAAGTTATTGGCCAGAAGACAGACCGTCTTGAATTTTAAAAGACATGTGTATAAAATTTAAATGTTGCTGCTGCTGCTGCTGCTGCTGCTGCTGCTGATGATGATGATGATGATGATGATGATGATGATGTTCACTTTGGGACTGGGGAAGAGCCAATTTGGCTTGAAAGCTTGGCAATTACTATCAACATCTATGTCAAGGTCCTTATAAATGTTATTTGCATTTTTGTTAAATGTTTAGTTAGTTGTCAGTAAGACAGTCTTATTATATTTTATAAAATGACAATGATGATGATGAGGAGGAGGAGGAAGTTGAGAAAGAGATGGAGAGGAAGGAAAAGAAAAATGCGATCTCCATGTATTTATTGGTCTCCAAACTAAAACCTGAATACCCTATCCGCCTCCCTCTCCCCTCCCCATACTCACACTTCCCATTTACAGAGGCAACTTCGCTGGCCATTTCCCATACACAAGAGGTCGTCACTGCTCCCAGTGTGCTGAAGGAGATACTTGTTACAACGATCTGTGTGTGTCCTCTGGGCCGGAATCCAAGTCAGCTCCAGGTAATTTCTTGTACTGGACCCATCTTCAAAGTCTGAGGACTTTATACATTCTTCCGTCTGGTTATCTTCAAAGTAGTACACTATGAACAATCTTCCTCCCAGGTATCTTTAAAGGTCAGGGCACTTTAAGCATTTTTCCCTGGATATCTTCAAAGTTGCAAAACTGTGCATTATTTTCCATCCTAATGTGTTCAAACTTGCGGCACTCGACTCAATATTTCCTTTGAATATTTTTTTAAAGTTGTGGAGCTCTACACAATCTTACTTCTGGACATATTCAGTTGCAAAACTTTGCATCACTTTCCATCAGGTTGTCCATCTGGGCATCTTCAAAGTTCCATCCATCCATCCATTCATTCATCCATCCATCCATCCATCCGTCTATCCATCAGTTTATTAGTCAGTTGACCACACTTGATACATCCTTTCTTTTGAATATCTTCAGAAGTTGTAGAGCTTCACACAATCTTTGTTCTTGATATCTTCAGAAGTCATAGAATGTAACACAGTCTTTCTCTTTGGCGTCTTCAAAAGCTGCAGAACTTTAGACAGCAATGCTCATAAATATAGATACTCAAGATGTTCAAGATTGCAGAAACTTTGTCTTATGAAAGATTTACTTGAAGAAGACGTCATTTGCTTGTGAATCAATTGCAGCGTGATGCCTGCTCTTTATGCTGTGCCAGTTTTTGTTTTTTGTTTTGTTTTGTTTTGTTTTTGTCATTGCTATTGATAATAGTGATAATAGTATTGTTATTAACTCTTCGTTTGCCGTGAAAGAAGACCAACTATGGCCAGTTCCATCAGTTTGTTTAATTTTTAATTCATCAATCTACAGACTGCTAGTTCTTCCTTGTAATATGTCAAGTCAATCGCTGGTTGACAGTCCATATCTCATATTTTAAGGCATTTCTACAAAATGACAGTTCCCTTATAATCATTACGATTTTAATGAAGTTCAGTAACCTTGCTTTTCACATTATATTATCTCCAGTAATATTTCATTTACTATTCAAACATTGTCTAAATAAGACATAAATGCGGTACTTGTATTCCTGTTGTTGCTGTTGGTTGGTTGGTTGGTTGGTTGGTTGGTTGGTTGGTTGGTTGGTTGGTTGGTTGGTTGGTTGGTTGGTTGGTTGGTTTTTGTTGTTGTTGTTGTTGTTGTTGTTGTTCTTGTTCTTGTTCTTGTTGTTGTTCTTGTTCTTGTTGTTGTTGTTGTTGTTGTTGATGATGATGATGAGGAGGATGACGATGATGTTGTTGTTGAATTTTAATTTTCTTATTTATCATATTTCTTCATCTTCTTGTTCTTCTTGGTTCTCCTTATTCTCCCTGCTCTTCTGGCTCTTTTTTTTTCCTTGTCCTTATTCATCTTTTCCTTCTCCTCCCTCCTTCCTTCCCTCCCTCTCTCCCCCTTTCTCCTTTTTTTCCCCTTTTCCAGCTCTTTTACTTTTAAATCCTCAATAGTCTCCTTCTTCTTTTATCCGCTTTCCATCATACTATCTTGGTGTTTGTTTGTTTGTTTGTTTTGTTTTGGTTTTGTTTTGTTTTGTTTTGTTTTTTTCACTGTTCTATTATTTCTTCATAAACTTCTTTTGCTTTATAGTTTTGCTGTTGTTGTTGTTGTTTTCTTTTTCTGATTTCTTGATGGTTTTCTGTCTTAATAATGCTTCCCACATCCTCAATGTTTTCAAAGGCTTTATATAAATCGTTAATGTTGTGACAGTTATTATTATTATTATTATTATTTTTATATTATTATTATTATTTTGTATTTCCACAGACCTAGTGAAGTCACTGTCGCCTCTACAACCCATAAATTTGAGTACAAAATACACCTCACTTGATGCTTTCCAGTTTCTGGTCCAAAACTTTACCTCTGGCAACATACATGGCACACAAACCGTTCACCAACGGTCCTCTCACCACCATCTACATCATCGTCAATCCCATCATTATCAGCAAACAAAAACAGACAACGTGGTGACGTCCGCGAGGTCTTCTCATTCCTACACTGTTCAACAGAGTCACGTCAACGAACGTTTCTCTCAGAGGACGCATCATCCTCAGGAAATATCTCGACCGCAACAACATCAGTATCAGCATCAGCATCGACAACAGTACATCAAGGAAAAACATTGGACGCAGCAGGTGGAAGAGGAAAGACGGCGACAACAGCAACAACAACAGCAGCAGCGAGAGGAGGAACGAGCACAGCAGCTTTTACAAGAACGACAGCGGTTGCAAGAAGTGAGAGAACGAGAACAGAGATTGCTAGAAGAGCAAGAACGGAAGGAAAAGGAAGAGGAAGAGAGAAGGAAGAGACAAGAAGAAGAGGAGCAAGAAGAGCAACGTCAGCGATTGGCGGAGAAGTTCAGGCTACAGCAAGAGAAGGAGCATCAACAGCGTTTGAAGTTGTACGAGCAGCGGCGACAGCAGTTGGAGGAACAGAGAAGAAAAGAGCTTGAGGAACAGCGGAAGCAGCGTGAGGAACAGCAACGGCTACAGCAACGGCGCCATCACCAACAGCAATCAGGGAACGTAGAACTGGATAGCACCCGTGGTGAAACTTCTAGGAGAAACAACCGTGGGGAAAGTGTAAGCGGAAGAGAAGATCCTGCTGGAAAAGTGAGCTATCGGGTCATGGGACATACGACACTTGTCGTGCCTCGTCATGGAGATGGCTACAGTCAAAGTACAGCATATTCAGCCGCCACTGAGGGCTATAGTACCCAAAGACGTCGTAGTCGATATGGACAAGATCGCGGTGACCAACGCGGAATCAACGCCAACAAACAAACCCAAATCGCAGTTCCACAGTTGGCTCGAGAGAGAACAACAGCCAGTTACCTTGACAACGATAAACGCTGGAATCGGAACGATGTTTTGTATCAGAGAAGCACTCAGAACACGAGGGCAACCACCTCGTCTACTACAGTTGGCACAGTTGTGAGGATTTTGTCCCGTGGAGAAATAGAACGACGTCGAGGCAGCCAAAATAACATTCGAGATACCACCACAGTGCCAAGTGTTTACAACAGAGGACAAGTTCATCTGAGTGGAACCAGCGCTCGAGACCAAAGAAAGTCATACAAAGCCGAAAAGCAGGACAAAGTTCCACCAGCACTGATCAATGGTAGAAAGGGCGGGAATGTTGTGGTGGAGAAGAAAGAATCGGGTAAGATATAGTAATGTCACTTGGCTGTCTTTAACATTCCGAAACTGTGAAGAAAAAAAAAAGATGAAGTAATCAGCAAACTCACATCAAAAGGATTATTATTATAATTATTATCTAAGGATTTACCTGTGTAAGATAATCATGCTATTTCTTATTGTTTTATAAAATTACAATATAACTGTCAGACCGGTAACTAATAAAATAATTTAAGAAAAACAAATAACACAGAA
>JBCAUA010094108.1:0-10429 GCA_038406235.1 Peronia verruculata
TGTATGTATGTATGTATGTATGTATGTATGTATGTATGTATGTATGTATGTATGTATTTATGTATGTATGTATGTATTTATGTATGTATGTATGGGTGGATTAATGGATAGATGGGTGCATGGGAGGATGGGTGGATGGATGGATGGATAAATGGATGAATGGATAGATGGATAGATGGATGGATGGATGGATGGATGGATGGATGAATGAATTGGCGGATGGATGTCCATCAAACTGTAACACCAACACAGAGCCATGACACCAGAAAAGAGATAAGATAAAGGAGAAAGTTGAAAGTGAACCCTATAAGTCCATGACGTACCATCATAGTCACAGCAAACGTATGGTTTCCTGGCTTTCTTTCCACATGAAATACGAAACCTATTGAACTGAGTCGTCTAGAACAATCTGGATATTGAAAAAGTGAGTGACTGTGGTTTTGTTTAACGTGCGGTAATAACTGAAAAATAAATAACTGGACTCGCAATGATGTTTCATGACAACAATACTTGTAATACCAGAGCGCATTCACACATTGAATGCCTATCCCATGGATGTACTAGACTCAGTCGCTCTAAGTCGCAAAGTTACTGTCGTAAAATGACATGCCCGATTAACATGCATGTCCTTTGGTGTTTTTTAAAAAAATCTTTTTGCTTCTTTGTTTGTTTTCCAGATGTAATTCTTTCAAAATTTGAGAGAACTGCACTATTTCGTACTCCCATTTTTTCTTTCTTTCTTCTTCTTTTTTTTTTCTTTTTGTAGATGTGTGTGTTTATATATAAATCTTTATTATTCCTGTTTTTAACACTCTTTAGCAGACTCATTTCTTTAGGCTCGTAGCAAATGAAACGGAGCTACACCATTCTTTAATACGTTTCGTATTTCAGACTGGGAATTCCTGGTTTTTCCTTGAAATCGATTTCCAGCCTGATGAAGTGTTTAGAGTTTTCATACATGCTAAGTGCATGATATGATGGGTCGAGTATAAAAAGAAACACAGTAATCGAAAGAGATGTAAGTTGCTCCTGGCAATATTTTCAAGATGTCTTAATCTGTCCAAGAAATGTCATACTGAGTAATACCTTCCATTGGTGGCAACCCAATATCGGAGCTGTCTATTCTTCCGGAGAGGTTCAATCCGTGTGTAGGGATCAATCCACACATGCAGGACAATATCTATTTTTTTTTTATTCATTATTTCTGACACCTTTCATCCACTGGATGGAGCGGGTAATATCCTTGAATGTTGTGATAATGAAGAATAGAAAGACAGATCAATCGATATGTGATCGATTTATCGATTGATTGTGTAGAAATGAGGCGCATTCAACGCCTGACACTCCTTCGATTGATTGCGTGGCCAATTTTTTATTAGCAGTGTTTATTTACCGCCAACAGCTTCGCCTCTTCAGACCGGAGTATTGCAAGCTGAACAGTATTTTGTGCTATGGAAATACTTAACAAATAAGCGTGTATGTGTGTGTGTGTGTGTGCGTCTATGTGTGTGTGTGTTTGTGTGTGCGGACGTCTATGTGTGTGTTTGTGTATGTGTGTGTGTGTGGACGTCTATGTGTGTGTGTATGGACGTCTATGTGTGTGTGTATATGTGTGTGTGTATGTATGTTTGTTTGTGTGTGTGTGTGTGTGTATGTGTGTGTGTGTGTATGTGTGTGTGTATGTGTGTGTGTGTGTGAATGCTTCCTGTCATGTTTTCTGTCCCTCACGTAGTGCGATGGGTGCTCTGAATGTAGCAGTAATTACGTGGGTGGTCGTGAACTGTTACCAGTGTGTAACCATTGTAACGCTGTCAATAAGGCGTGACGTGACAGAGATGCCGTAACGGGCACTTTGTTTATACCGTGGGATCCGCTGCGCTGTCAACAATGTGCACGTGACGATAAGTGAACGCATAATTTGTTTTGTTTATTACTGTGATTGTTTGTGTGTGTTGAGGTTTAACGACACATCAGCACGATCACGCCTATACTGTGTCAAACACGGTAAAATACGTTAACACGTCAAGAAGAAGAGAGGAAAGAGAGCGGGACAGAGGACAGGAGCAAGGAGAGATAGAAGCGATGTCACCCCTGGAATGTCGAAGATGGCACTCTGTAACGAATCATGGTTAAATATATTATTATGTTGTGTACAAGTGTGTGTGTATGAATGATTAAACAGATCGTTTACACTGAGCCTGTGCAAGTGTGTGTGCATACGCTGGCCCATGGAGATATTGCGTCATCGAACGTGTGCCAGATACTCTCTACGCATTTTGTGCAGAATGGTATAGCTCTCGTGTGTGCGTGTTACGTCATTATGTATACTATTGCGTCACGATTTTATGTTTGTTTCTAGTGGATGTGACCTAGAGAGAATGCTTTAGCAACGACTAGAAGGTTAGAGGGAATTCTGAAGAGAAAGAGAAAGAGAGAGGGAGTTCTGGTTCTTAGACGGGCCAGCATCTATATAAAAGCTCGAGCAGAGACCATTATCTCAGTAAGAAAGTAGTGTGCACAGAGAGCTGTGTGCATCGGAATTAGACAGCTTCTCTGAGGCGTGTATTTTCATCAAGCATCTGCAATAAGTTCTGTATTGTTTCGACGTTGGAGATTTCTGTCATTATTTCTTCACCACTGTGTGCGAATCATCTGTATCCACCGCCTGATCGCCACTTACAACGTCACCACTCATACCCATTTAACATCAACACCCAGAAAGTTCGTGACAGTGGCCTTCAATATCTTTAGACTTTTGGGAGTCGATATTTATATCGACATTTCCCTTGGGAAAAACCCTAGGGAAAAGCAAGCAACTAGCACGAGCAAACAACCCCTGCTCCCCACAAGAAAGAAAGAAAAAGACAAACTTTCATAATTTTTTTTTTTAATCAGATCACGCATATAGAATCATAAGTCATTTGCCTAGTATTCTGGAACATCCGTGTTTTTCTGGCAATTTTTTCTAGGAAGCCAAGACTCATCACTCACACACCTACTGTTTCTCCATGGTTGCAAATTCAGATTGGGTAAGACGACGCTTGTTCGATCACATGGTTGAGGAGTTGTCGTTCAGAAGTTGATCGCTGTACATCCTCTTCGCATGTCAGATATCTCTCGACCAACAATGAGCATTCAGACATATCCCACCACACAAACAAACCTATGTGTGAGGGGTGACCACTTCTTACTGTGACCGATCTTTGAACACCTGCTTTCCCCACCACCACAATTATCTCGGTCAAACAGCAGAATAAATCAGATTATAAGCAGTGGTATAAACTGGAAGGTCACTACAGCCCTACAGATTGGAGAATTACCCCACTTTCTTTCTTTGGTTAGTTTGTCGCTGTTATAATATCAATTCTCTGCCTCGTAACAGTCATATGAATTTCTACGTCAATAGACAAAGAAATCGAGGGTTGCTTGCGATGAAGATCGCCTGATAACGATGAAAGCACATTCATCTCAGAATAAGGCTCAAGAGGGTAGATTATGAGTATAATGTTGTCAGGTGGATATATAGATTTATATATACTAAACTGTCAATTTTGTCGATTTTGAGGAGGTCGCTTTCCGTCTCTCAAATTTGTAAATAGCTCTGGCTACAGTGATTAAAATTTGAAAAACATTTACAACATGAGAGTGTCTGGATTAAAGGTTGTATGTGAAAGAAATGGGTCAGTATGGTTTGAAAGACCCCCATATTACTAAACGTATAGGCTACACAATCACATCACATTTTATTAATAGTTTTGGGCGAAGTACAATAGCAAATTTTTCATGAAGCGTGTGAGTACATGAACTGATCATCGCCACTGCTCGTAACTTGAAAATGTCTGGTCCCTAAGGTAGCGATCACAGCATCCACAGTCTCAACATTTTTGCCGAAAATAATTCGCTTGTTTACTTTAAGAGCGAGTGTGATAGACAAAAACAAACAAAGAACGCCAGCTATTATCCGTCTCAATGGATCTTAGATTGGTTTTAGATGAAAAACAAATCAATGACAGTGAAAATAACAAAGATAAGAGCCTGAACTGCAACCAATAAGTGTGCAACCTTTCTACGGAGCCCGAGATTTGATCTTGACAAGCTCTATTACTTCGCTTTGCACAGGGATGCGGAAGGGGTATTGTAGAGAATACTAAATATAAAAAAAAGAAAAGGTCACTTTCTCATTTGAAAAGGTGATCACACACACACACACACACACACACACACACACACACACACACACACACAGACATACACACAATTAAAAAAAATCATATAAAAAAAATCAAATACGTTTCAAGAAAAAAGGCAAACGTTTTTTAGGCTTTTCCCCATCTTTAGTGTGTGTGTTTGTGTGTGTGTGTTTGTTTGTTTGTTGTTGTTTTTAATCCTAGTGATTGTTCCATTGTACTCACCGCGTTCTCCGTTAGATGGCAGATTGGTATAACTGCCTGAAGCAAATAATGTCCAGTGCAGTGAATAGTTTTCATTTGCTGGTAGTTTAGCCTTACAGGTCAGTTTCACGGTCTCCTGGATGTTGGAAACATTCTTCAAGTCGGCAGGAATAGTATTCGTGATCTCTGGCTTAGTTAAATCTATTCCGGATAAATGAGTAGATGATAGAGAATATATTATTATCATGATGACAATCAATGGTTTTTATACCTTATTTTGTGCCAAGGTAATATTTAGAGTGAACAGTCTTTTCTAGTGTCTTTCGTAACTAATCGTTTATTGCAAATGCATCTCTTTCAGCTTGGCTCATACAGACTTTGGAAAGACAGCCAATGTCACCAGTACTGACCAGACTGACATATGATATGTTCTAGAAGAGGTAAATTTGGCTATAGATTTCCAGAAGGCGTTGGGGTTGGACATGTTGTGAGAATGACACCTGGATTGCGTTTGTCCTGAACATGTGAGAGTCAGGTTTCATGGGCAGAGGGTGTGTAAGGAGCACATTGGCTGGTAGGGGATGAAATACTGAGAAGAAAACCATCTGTCTGTCGAAGAACGAGACTTCAACGCATCAGGCCATGTTAAGACCATCCATCTCCCTGATTGCTAAAGGACAAGAAGGAAAGGCCAACAGACATAGAAACAAGCAAATTCGAGTCGAATTATTCGTGAACTAAGCATCATAAACGTACAGAACACTTTTAACAACTTCTTGCATTCTGCCATGGAGCTGTTGTACAGGTAGCGGCCTCCACAGGTAAACGTGCCATGGTCGGTGCATTGTATATTGCCGATAGTCACTTTTATCGTCACTGTCAGCAATCCATTTACGTTTTCAGTTGTCGTTTCACCTGGTGAACAGAATATCAGTTGTGAGATTATCCCTGTCTCTACAAACCAAAGTGACAGCATTTGTCACGGGGTCAGGCAGAAACTTAAATATGGACAACCTGAGAGCATACTCTGCGTTTTGCCAAATGTATTTATGAAGAAATAATTTAAGAGCAAATAATTTCAAAACAAACTTTCAACCTGAACAGGCGCTCTCGTAATAAAAGTCTGGATCATACTGCTCGGTTTTTGGACTGCACTATCCTTCCGTTACAAGAGCTCTGACTGTTTGAGGGATAAAACATACAGTCTGTCTTCAGGACTCCTGACATTTATAAATGTTTCAGTTGTGATTGTTTATCGTGCTCAATGAACGGGCTCTAGTGCTGAGCGCAAATCTGGATCTTGATCCGGATAACCAGTTCAGAAGTCCAACTTAAATAAATTTATCAGGCTCATCTACCCGATTTGCTTATCAGGTTCATTTATCGAATCCGCTTAACAGGTGCACTTACCCGATCTACTTCTGTCGGGTGGCGTGTCTGTTGGTTGTGATCACTAGCCTTGTGCCTACTCTTCCCTTGTTGTTTCTAACAGTGCATGCAATGTTGTATGTAAAGGGGGAGGAAGGCAAAGCGCTAAGTTTAGACCCTTACTGCTGTGTCGGTGAAAACGATCAAAGGCATCAGAGCAAACAGAAAGCACGGTAACAGGTCATAAATTGTCGCTCGTCCTGCGAGTAGACTAGATTTCAGACAGGGAATTGGGATCACAGATTGGCAATCATTGGTATACCCAAACTGTAAGCTATCAAACTCCCCTTAAAAAAGGTTTGAAAACCAGTGGGCTAAATCTAGCATTGTCTGTCGTCCGCCGGGTCTGCTACTGGATCAAGTACTGAACTGTTTTTTCTCTTATTACAACAGACTGTAGTGCAAACTGTTATTTGTTGGTAATTGAAGATGTTGATTGCATGTGTTGGAGTTTAACGACACATCAGCACGATTACGGCTATATTGTGTCAAACACGGTAAGAAGAGGAGAGGCAAGAAATAAGACAGAAGGCAGGAGCAAGGAGAGAGAGAGAAGAGATATCTCCCCTGGAATGTTGAGGATGTTACTCCATGGGAGACACCCACCGATGGCGGGCTTACACCACCTGCAGGTGAGAGCAGAGAACCTACTTATAAACCTCGCGGGAGGGGGGGGGGAGGTGAAGATGTTGACATTATTCTATTTCTTAACAAATTATAATTATAATCATGAAAAACATGCCGAAAAACTACAGAAGCAACTGAATGAACAAGCATGGGATATGGTTTTTGTTGAAAAGTTGTACATTATGTATAATTAGGGTAGTGGATGGGTCGGTCTATCCTTTATTTAAAAGCCTGCATGTTTTCTAGTAGTAGTAAGTGTCTGTGTTGGAAAATTTGAAATAAAATTTAACAAAACCAAAGCAATGAAGCAATCGATCTAATAGTAAAGTCTCGATTAAGCTCGCCTTCCGGAAATTTCGTGGGCCTATTTTTAGAAGAGGAGCAGATATAGAGCTGCACCCCTTACGTTTTATGATGGTGAATAGTAAAAAAGTTAGTCTCGGGGCCATTACCGTTTTGTTTTGGCAAGAATGTCTGCGGACAGAGGGGTCCCTGTGTAATATTAATTTTGGAGATACACACGTGCATAGACCTCGATCGAGATCTAAATTTCAATATGACATACCTCCTTCCCTCATTCTTTTCAGCCTCCCATCCCATTAGATATAGATTTAGATCTAAGTTGCAAAAAAATGTTAATTCGTTCATTTACTAACGATACTGATAAGCTTTTCATTTTACCTATCTAGACCATTTTTATAGCTCAGACATGATTATTCTGAAAATCGTTACTATATAAAACTAACGATAACGCAAAATTCATTACTCTCATTTCAAAGTTTATGGCTGATCTCAGCTCATGTTATATATATAAATAATTTCGTTCCAGGGCAAGATTTAGATCTAGATTTGAATTCAGATTTAGACTAGACTAGATTGACATCGAGATCTAGATGTAGTCAGATCGGTTGATGGGCTTTTTGTTTGTTTGTTTGTTTGTTTTCGCAGGTCAGCAGATCAAGATTTATCTTGGGGGATAAAGCAAATGTTTCTGACTCCAACCGGTATTTTTCTCACATCAGAAGCGGTCAGAGTGTCTAAAAATAGCAAAGATCTGATTTGAATATTTTGATCCCTCAACCTCATTTCTCAGAACCACCCCTGCCTTTCCCCCGTCCCTCACCACCCTTTTCTGCGTGGCGGATATTATTTCTGTGTTTTCTAATATGGACGACATTCGAGTTTTACCCAGATCTTTGTGATGTTTAATTCTGGACTCGAAATTGCAGACGATCTAGACGAACAATTCGTTTTTGTTTGTTTTTTTTTTTTCATTGAGATCTTCAAATGTTCACCAAGAAGCCCAGACATGGCCAAAGATATAATTACGACATTTCAAGCATCAGGGTTGTGGATGAGCTACTTACTGAATATTCGTGAGCCCCACTTGGCTCGCCCAGCAGCCTGCACCAAAATGGAATAGTTTGTGTTTGTGATGACGTACGAAAGGGGCATGACATGTGGACAATCGCTTGAAATTGAACACTTAATTAGTCCTGTCTTGTTCATTGAACCATGAAGTTCAAACTCAATAATTTTCAGATTGCACTCTGTAACAAGAAAGGAGTGGAAGTGAGTCAATGAGTGAGTGAGTGAGTGAGTGAGTGAGTGAGTGAGTGAGTGAGTGAGTGAATGCGTGAGTGAGTGAGTGAGTGAGTGAGTGAGTGAGTGAGTGAGTGAGTGACGGGGTGAGAGTGTGAGTGAGTGAGTGATCATAGGACAGCTAGGCAAGCGGGTAAACGAATACCCAGATCGATAGAGGTCACTCCAAAGATGTGTGTGAAATACTGTTATGCCTTAACATTCGTGACAGTTGCACTCACATAAAGCCTCACTCTTGAGGCTCGCTACTCTCCAGGTTGCTTACGTCAACAGTCAAAATGTATCATTTGAAATGTGGAAGCAAATATTGAGCAAGACAATATTATGAGCCATCAATATGTCAGTAACATCATACATTTTTTTATGTTTTGAAAAAAAAAAAAACACCAATCAATGTTGTTTTGTTTAGTATCTTTTTGTGAGCTGCAGAGCTGTCATGAGTTGATAGGACGTATGAGAAACACAATGATTTATTAATTATAAAAAAAAGATTTTCCTCGCATCAAGCTCTGTGGCATTTAGGTTTTCTTTGTTTCATTTTCAAGGGCTAAGATCCGTTCCTGAAAATATCACGTTAATTCCTGTTTCTGAACATATGTTCTCTCTGAAATTTAAAATTGGGAATAGCAGATTTATTTATTTTCGTATTATTTTTTCTTGGATCTTTCCGTCTGCTCAGAGAAATAAAAAGATTGTCATTTGGCGTATTTCAATTGTCTGATATAAATGAATTTGAAAGCAAAATCTTGTTTACATTCTGGGAAGGACGGGATATTTAAACGCATTCATGAATGTCCTTATCGAGAGCTTTTGAGCTCCAGACATTTGGGGGGGGGGGGGTTGTTTTTGTGATTTGAGACAGAGGGATTGCTGAATGTTGATATAAATCGAAATAGCTTAATTCAGTCAACAGCATTACTGCTATCACTGTTGATGCCAGTCAGTTAATAATTGCTCTTGAACTAGAAAGCGTAAATTCTCTTTAAGAAATGCAAACACACATGTGGCATTCATAATAATGATAAAATTACCGAGATTGGACATTTCCCCCATCTATGTTATTATATCACTGTACCTCAAGTAAAGTCATAGAGGTTATAATTTACAAAGTCATATTTGATTTCATGACCACATCTATGCTTGGAAATGAACGTCAGGTTTCTGTGTAATGTTGGTGATGCTAAGTGAAAGAACAACTCATCGTGGTAACCATACAATAACACTACCGTATTTTAGTACAAAGTGAGCTATTCCTATCAGTATGAGAAGTCAATGACTAGTTCAGATGTTGCAGTTGAGCACCATGCTTTATATTCCAAGGATATATAATATGCTGTTGACTTTTAACAACCTGCCCTTATACCAGTGCTAATTTTACTGATGATTGAAGGTATTTTTCTTCCGCTTGCTCTGGTAATCCCACGTCGTGTCGAAATAGTTTTATCTTCAAATGTTTGCATTTTTAACCATTACTAATCTAACGAAACGAAATTATGCTAAACTAGATAAACTGGGAGTATTTCATAGTTAGCAAAGTCACAAATAAATATCTGAAGAATCGTGATAACTATATTCATTGTAATTTGTCCTAAATATTATAACGGAACCATGCAATTTACTCAGTCACTCCACCTCTCTCACTCGTCTCTCTGTTCTCTGTTTGTCTTTCTCAGCTTGTCTGCTTATCTGTTTGTCTGTCTGTCTGTCTCTGTCTGTCTGTCTCTGTCTGTCTGTCTGTCTGTCTATCCCTTTGTGTATGGATGCATTTACTGATGGTAACAATTGCAGATACTGCACTCGTCAGTAGATATGCACACCAGGCAAGGGAACACGAGACCAGAGAAAAGTGTATGGAGCTATTGATTAATTGAACATACTTTGCTCTTGTGTGTGCTTGTGTGTCTGTTGTTCCCTCTGGTTCCTCGCACTGTCCTTTTGCCATGTTCTGCTTGATAGTACGGTCTTGCCTCTTTTTCATTTCATGTCTTTTCGCGTCCACTTTTGTTTATGCGTGTTGCAGTTGTTTTTGTTGTTTCTCTTCAGACTGTTATTCATTCTCAGTGTTATGTTTCTCTCATTTTTCTTTCTACCTCGTTCTCTTTGCTGGTCTCTTTCAGTTTGTTCTGTTGACTTTTTTTTAGTTTGTCTCTTTTCCTTTCTATGTTTTCCTGTTGTCTCTGGCTGTCTTTTTACTCCGTCATTCATCAACCTTTTCCTTCTATTCCTTTTACAGCTTACCTTTTTTTTTTTTTTTCCTCTAAGCGTCCTTGATTACAAACTGCCTGTCTTTCTCTCTCTCTCTCACCGCTCTCTCTCTCTCTCTCTCTCTCTCTCTCTCTCTCTGCTGTGTCTCTGTGTCTCAATTACACACACACACACAC